>DWNE01001440.1:0-22064 GCA_018249875.1 Cecropterus toxeus | reverse complement strand
AAATATACCATTCTCAATTTATATGTACTATAATACTTTTACTTAACTATTTCGACAAAAACTCATATAAAGCGCTAAATTGAATATATCATTAACAACAACACTAAACGTTCGAAACAGTCGTTTTTGTTTTAATGTTATTAACAATGTCATTAGTTCTACATGTTAAAATCAAGATGATATAGGAAACAAAACACAATTACAATAATTATATAGTTGAACTTATTATAAAGTAAAAGACAAACTTAACTTAATAGAAAAGATCCGGCAAGAAACTCGGCTGGAGTTTCTTGCCGGATCTTTTCTATTAAGGTCGTGTTCCGATTCAATAGTGTTCTAACAGACAATTAGTAAGTATCCCCATAGACCTAAACAAAGTAAAGACATTTATTTTACCCAATTTAGACATTTTATTTTAAACTCATCTCAGATTTGCAACCCTTTTCTTTCATAAACCAATAATTTAATTATTATTTAATGGATACATACAACTTTAAAAAACGGGCCTAGGAATCGAACTTCGGATAGAAACTCGACCTTCACCCACATGCTATCACTGACTATAGTAATAGTAATAATTATTTTATTTCAGACGTAATCCAAAGGTCCATAGTCCGTGAGGGTTCATATTTATACTATGACTATGATAATATAGAAATATTGATATAAAATAGACAATTCTTCCTTAAATTAAATTTAAACTAATGAGGATAATTTACTAACAGGTTTGATTAAACAACAATTAATTACTAATTACCCACCAGACGGGGGTTGCTGTAAGCCCGTTTGCCAGCGATTACCCTGAAGCCCTACGGCCCTACACAAGTAATGTCGTTCGGATTAGCGACAATCGTCTTGTATGGGTGTGAAGAAAATCTAAAACACGGACTGAAAGGGTTATTTTAATGAACCTTCGTGGTTCGACTAGCGCGATCTCTCCGCACCGCGCCTCAGAACACTGCTGATTAGATTCTACGTTTATCTCCTTAAACTAGTAACATCGTTAAAAACATAAAAACAAAAAACCTTACTGCTTAAAACTAAAATTTTGTTCATAATTATATATATTTAATTTAACGCTTATATGCGTTTTGTCAAAATAGCCAATAAAAGTATTACAATGTATATATGTTTAGATAGGTCTATTTACTAACTTTAATTTGATACCCATATTGTCGTAATAGTAAAAAAAATTGCTATAGTTTATGATCCTGGCTAAATAGGGATATATCTGCCCGAATTCACATACTCATAGTAACCTAATGAAAAAAAAAACATCTAAAATTAAATTATTTTAAATATCTGCGTAACATCGTATCATTAAAGCGACCCGGAGTTTGACCCGCGGTGCCACTTTTTTGTGGGTACATTTGATAAATAAAATAAGATCTGCAGTGTGCGACAACCCTAACATTCGTGAGATAGAGACATTACTATCAGTCAGATAGAGGCGTCGCGGCGCCGGGCCGACGCAGCGAGACGGTGCGTGCGATCGATGGCTCCGGAGACACGGCGGCGCCGGAGTCCTCTCGCCCGCTTAATGTGGTATGTAACTGTCTGGTTAACAGCCAAGATCTGACGCTTATTTATAGTAACTGTCTGGTTAATAGGCGAAATCTGACGCTTATTCATTTTTAATAAGTTGTGTTTAAAAGTAATAAAAGAAAGTGGTTTATTATGTTGTTGTTTTTATGTTGTTATTATGTTTAATTATTGAAGTTAAAAAAAAAGTTTTAGTTTCAGTAAATAAAACTTAAAATTGATTAGGTATCTATCCTAATAACTGATATGACCGAATGTAATAGCAAATGGTAACATATTAATAGCACCAAATGATTACATATTTGTACTTTACGTTTAAAATACCTTAAAAATATACTATACGTAACGGAAACTAACGGATAATCCGAAATAATTTACCAGCCTACTGCATATCTGTAACCGGTATATTATTCGTATATCTGTGTCGTACCCTGATCTGAAATTTCATGTCCATAATATCCATCTTTATCCTTATTTTTCCTATTACCTACCCTAATGCCTCCAGTCACGGCGCCCGCCGGCTTGTCTGCGACGGCAGCAAACAAACGGATAACGCATCGCAAAACAGACAGCCTCATTGCATTTATACGATTGCCTTTCAAATTAATGGATCTTTTACAGCTGTTTGGTTTTGCTTAGTCGTTAATAGATATTTAGAAAGAGGGTACAACAGTTTGCTTTTAAAAGTTATAAAATGTCTGATAAACAATTAATGATTTATTTTGCATTATTTAAAGCAAAATGAATGTTAGTTATGTTGTCAGTCTATTATTGTTCCAAAGCTGGTGACGATCCTTAGCTCAGAACCATGCGTTTTAGGGTGCGGGCAAAGACCTTTTTAATTGCTCCATTTTCAGAGTTGATATATTTTCATAGCTGTAATCTACCCTACGAATTTTTTTTATATTGACAAGCCCGCGACAAGAAAATGTGTGCCACATAGGGCCCACGACTTCGTTAATATTCTTTGCCACAAAACTTTTTGCCCACACCTGGACATTTTCTCATTGAGAAAGAACATTCGCAACTGGGTTAACATCAGATAAGTAAGCAAATCACATAATTTATATATATTTTATGATAATATATGGTCATATTAATTAAAGATAACAGGTTTAGTTACTGTTTACAATGTCTATTTAAAATGTTCAGTAAGTAAACGCGTGGCATCTTTGCCCACCTGTATACTAAAACTATAATCTTTACAAATAACGTACATATTAAAGTAAAAATAAGGGAGCAAGCAAGTTGGTAGTTTTTACCAAAACTGTATTATTTTTTCATATTTTAATTAAAATTGATTTTGAGAAGAACTTTGAAATATTTAAAAAAATATAGTAGTATTCTTCTTTAGACACATTTTTTACTAAAATAAATATAGTTCTATATCTTTTTTCTTAATCTGATTGAAGTAGTAAACGAGCATGCAGTCCACCTGATGGTAAGTTGACACTGCCACCCATGGACACCACGTTAGCAACTTCAAATAGAACATGGGTTCTATCTGAAGTCAATCACAGATGCGGTACTAGTCCCGAGGACTATGATGGTGGCCTCATATAAAAGTGTGCCGGAAACCACACACTTCCATCGAAACGAAAAAAAATGTTTAACGCTAGAAATAGTACGGCGGTGGTACTTCCCCTGTCGACCCCTGTACTCTGGTTCTACCACCTGCATAATTAGAATATTTTTATGTGAAAACATTACCCTCCTTGTAATGCAGTCGGGTAAATATACATATTTATATTACATTTTTGACATAATACAGTGTAGAAACGGGATATTATATATAATTGTAACTATGTAACTATGGGTAAGAGGAATTCGCGGTGTTACACGTATGTATGTCAAATGATTGTGGTAAACACATCTATTTCGATATCGCAATCTCACATTCCATTGTTAAAGCGTAACTTGTAACATTAAAAATAGTAAAACAAAAAGCGCGACTACGTAAAACGATTGTATTGTTTATTTATTTATTTATTTAAATAAATAAACAAATAAACAACAATTAAAAAGCGCGACTGCGTAAAACGATTATATTATTTATTTATTTATTTAAATAAATAAACAAATAAACAACAAACAAAAAGCGCAACTGCGTAAAACGATTATATTGTTTATTTATTTAAATAAATAAACAAATAAACAAAAAGCGCGACTGCGTAAAACGATTAAATTGTTTATTTATTTATTTAAATAAATAAACAAATAAACAACAAACAAAAAGCGCGACTGCGTAAAACCATTAGGTATATTGTTCACAATGATATATGTATCTAATTCAACGCTTTGTATAAGTTTTCGACAAAATGGCCCAGTAAAAGTACTTTATTATATGCTATAATATATTTATTTTTAGAAAAGTCTATTTACTAACTTCCATTTGATACCCATATTGTCGTGATAATAAAAAAGTCCATTCCGTGCTCGTTTCCCCTTATTTGTAGGCATCATTTAAAAAGAATATAGTCTTTATCTAATGATATATGATACGTCACAATCCGTCAAGCCACTTAGGCTGTAGCGCGTGCCAAAGAAATGGACATACATCTTTTTCGAACGTATGTATGTGTGTGTCTATATATAAATACATACATAATAGAAAAACATTACCCTCTCTCTGACGCAGTCGGGTAAAGTTGACTTAAATCTGTTTAAAGTAACACACCTATTTCTGCCTGTAATGCATCGTCAACGTCATTATTGTCCCACTGCTGGGCACGGGTCTTCGCTCGGAATATGAATTTTAGGGCATAGTCCACCGCGCTGGCCTAGTGCTAACTGGTAGACTTCACAAACCTTTCAGATTTTTTTTTCCAAATCCAACATTAATAAGCCAGCGTTGATAGACATAACATATGTGAATACAAATAAGTATACCATAATTATTATTATTTACACGTTTTATTTTTTATAAATTTTATACATATTCTGATTTTAGGTACATAAGTCTTATTTTCAATTATAAAATAAAAATAATTTCTAGTTTTTGCTCGCAACTACTTACCTAAATAATAACATATTTAAAAAAATATTATATTTATTTAAGGGTGGAAATCCGAGATTCCTTTTTAGTGCTAACTTACGTTAAATAATTAAATAAATAAATGTGGAAAATCTGTCGGTACATTAATTTCAACTGTATGATCATCTCTGGGTCAGTCAGTCACTTCCTTATTTATGTATTATATAAACATAGTCCTCATTATTTACATTACAAGTACTCAGCTGATGTGACCTTAAAAAGCCAGTATGCCGTTGCTTGCCCAGTTTTAGAAAGTATACGCCGTCCCATTCCCTCCCATTAAATACAACTCTGCGTCTCTTTCTAATACCATGCAAAGGAGTTAATTCATTCTTAACGTATGAGAACATCTGAGCGTATACACGTTCCGCGGAAAAATAAATAAAAAAGAAAATATTCGAAATTTAAAAAATTATGTCCATAGACAATTACATGTGTGCTCGAAAGTTGAAATTCAAATAAGAAAGCGTAAAACATGGAGTCGCGAATTAGCGTAAGTACCTCCTTATCTTAAATAGTTTAGTAACTCAATCGAGACATGTTTTGATAACGCACTAAACATTGATCAAACTTTGATAACTAGGTAGATACTTACTTGAATATTTCGTATTACTATCTGATTCTGTGTGTTACGTTTAATTTTGTGTAAGAGTACGCACGATTTACTCGTAGAGTTGTATTCTTAAACCTTTAGATATTAAAAAAAACCTATTCGTTATTATCTATGGTATGATAAATATTGTTTTTTCTAATTTTATCAAAAGTAGACGTTATCAAGGTTATGTTATTAAAAACATTAAGCTATTAATAGAAGCGCCATCTAAATTTATTATAATTTTAAAGTGTATTTATTAGATAATACATGTAATTATATAATGTAAATTACATGCATCGTTTATTATTGAATATAACTATATACATAGTTCAAAATATCACACGATATAATTACGCATACGAGTAACATAAAATATCGTACGCTTAGAAGATAGACTTCTTAAAATAAATATATGTAGGTACAAGTAACTTGTGTTATTGCTCAAGTACAAGAAACTTTTTCGTTTATAGGGCACCAAACAAAACCTAGAGAAAGAAGCAGATATCGCTGATAAAACCAAAGATAGTTTCATCTCCACAACTGTATCAAACAAACAAGATAATACGAACATATTTCTATTAATATGTATAATAGGTGTTTCTCTAGGAATTGCGTTGGAGATCTTGAGTATACAAAATAGAAAGGAAGAGCGGAAAGATGAAACCAGAAGGTTCTATTGGGTATATTCAGCTTTCCAGGATGTCGACAACAGAAATGGTCTGCTAAAACACGTCCATTTAGTCCTAGACAGAATAGGATATGAGAAGAGTACAAATGCCACTCCTTGGAGCCTCCTCTGGTCGCACGACTATCCGTTTAGGGTCCTTTACCCTCATTTACACCGACTGAAACCTTATCAAAAGGTCAATCATTTCCCTGGCACAGGATTCATCACTAACAAAGTCGACCTGGCCACATCCAAATCAAAATACATACCGAAAGCGTTCAAACTGCCGAAGAATAAACAAGAATTCCTAATATACGCTTCCAATAACAAAAACGCGATGTTTTTGGAAAAACACAACCAACACAGAGGTGTGTATTTGAAAAACGTGAGTGAAATTGATTTGTCGACCGGCGAAAGTTTCGTGCAAGAGTACGTCCAACGCCCGTTCCTAGTGGATGGGCATAAGTTCGATATTGGAGTGTACGTGGTACTGACTTCCGTTAACCCTCTCCGTGCTTATTGGTACAAAGGGGACGTTCTGTTCAGGTGAGTTGTTTTAAATCGATTTTCTTACGGAAATTTTGTAGCCAACAATTCAGTCGAGACTATACGTCGTCAACCCATGATTGTCCCATTGCTGGGCACGGGTCTTCTCTCAGAATGAGATAGGCCATAGTTCACCTCGCTCGCCAAGTGCGCATTGGTAAGCTTCGCGTACTTTTTGAGAACTTTCTTTTTTTTTTCAAAAAGTCTCAGGTGTGTAGGTTTCTTCATGATCTGTTCCTTCACCGTAAAGCAGTGATAATTAATTTCTAATACGCACATAATTGAAATAAGAATCATTGGTGGGATTCGAACATCGAACCCTCGATTGAGAGGCTGACTCTCAACTATTCGGCTATCACTGCTCAAATTATGTATGTCGGATTAAATTAAAATATTATGAGCATTAAGATAGTAAAGTTTAAAAAAACTAGATAGAAAAGAATTAGGGTTGGCCCTCACCATATCTAACCAAATTTCGATAGGGCACTATAAATGAATCGTGAGGTATAGCTATGAGAACATATGATATGGTATATTTTGCAAGAAGGTAGAGATAGTACGGTTCACCAAAGACGTACTACCATTACACCGATTTCAAGTGCGAAGCTAGAATTAGTTCATACGCTTCGTTGAAAGGGTATGAATGCTGGCTGACCTAAATACGAGGCGACCATCTTAGTATGCGTAACTATATATGTAAATTTTAAAACGATAAAGGCAAATTTATAATTATTTGCACGTTGGAAGATTTTGACGACTTTAAGATAAATAACATATTACAACAAAAGCTTAATTAGATAAGAGACAATCGAAACGAGAATGAAATTCCAAACGTAAGTTTTGGTTCATTTCACTCGCTAATAATCTAGTTCTCATTAACATTAATCATAGCAAATTCCGCGACGTTGAATACTTGCCAAATCTTACCTAGATTAATTATAATACTAAGTCTAAAGTCCTTATTCAGTGCCTAAATAGGAATAGGCCTATAAATTAGTAATGAGCGAAATGTTCCGTCCATTAAAGATGTTCCTATTTGAAATTGTGTATTTTCAACTACCACGCATATTATTTGGGTTGAATGAATGTTTCATTGATAACGCGACATTTATCCTAACAAATAATGAAAATGAAAGTTCTGTTCGTTTGTACATCTCATCTTAATTAAATCCCATATGCAAAGTAATATACCAATCTCTAAAAAATAGGGTCTTTAAATCTCAGCGCCCTCTAGTGGCAATGTATGGCTGTGAGGAAACCATAGACTGTTAGTTGTTTATAATGCTTACATACATGTAATGTGAGTTCTTACACAATAAACCATATTATTTGTATATATAACGCTTAACATGTAATAGATGTAGGTACATGTAGGGTGTGAAATAATTGTCACCGGTACGTAACTATATACAGAGTGGAATTGTATACTATAAGAACTATAACAGTTTTTTTAATTATTTATATTAATATTTTTCATTAGAAAATATTTTACAGCCATAATAAACAATGTAAAATTATCGTACACACATTACATATAAATATATATATTTATCCTAACAAATAATGAAATTAAAGTTCTGTTCCTTTGTACATCTTATATACATATATACAAAATAATAGCTTAAGGGCTGAAAATAATTAATATTATAATTTTTTATAAGTTTTAAATTTTTCTGTTTATTTACCATTTAAGGATTGTGAGTCGGCATATTTAGTATCTCAGGATAACAATGTCATTACTTTAATTAACCATTTAGTTTATTAAAAGTTATTGCAATGTTAATTACATCTTTATGTGCGGGTAAAATAATGCAGCATGGTCGAAATATATGGATATGCTTGTAATACACACGCGCGTTATTTCAAGATATAAAAAGATAACCAGTAAATTTTACAGGTGCTAAAGCTAGACTGATACACATATAGGTATAGAAAATCAGAGAAGGCGGTGCTGCTACAAGTACCTTCCACAAAGGGCTCTACCACCTCGTATTTGGAATACCTCGAATGTATCTTAAAACTCTCTGATAATTAAAAAACATCAGCGATTTAAAACTTTTGAAAAAATTTTAATTTGTAAAAGCTTTTCTAACAGAAACTATCATTTAATTAAAATAGCATCGCGTTTATACAAGCAAATATAATTAATTCACTGTATTGATCTCTAAAAAAACTCTTTCTCTCGCCTGTCCATTTTTGTCCCACTGCTGGGCACGGGTCTTCTCTCAGAATTAGTGAGTTTTAGGCTATAGTCCACTGCGCTGGCCAAGTGGGAATTGGTAGACTTCACACACAACTTATAGACTTCACTTCGTCTAAAAATACGCATGTATAACATAGAATTATTTATTATTTATATCAAAAGGTTTATGACCCAAAAAATATTCACGGAAAAAACATGCAAATATTAAAGATAATCTCTTCGAAAAGGGCCCTTTAACTGTAAGTACTGTAATTGGTTTCCACGTGTACAATTTTCATTTCCTGCTTCCCACGCAGCGCCTTTCTAACTTTTGGCATTAAACAACCAAAATCTGGTATCTAATACAAATAACAATCTCATTAAAAGCAAGAGACTATCTCTACATTTTATGTCCATGATAATAACTGGATATCAGGATCTGAAGACCGAATGATAAAAATGGAGTGAAATTATAACTCTAAAAAGTTTCAAAACGAACTGTGTCCTTAGTAACAGTTTATTATGTTTCCTCAAAACAATCACAAAAACCACAAGTGCCAGAACCAATGTAGTTCGACCGGGGACGTACCACCGCCACAACTATTTCTAGCGTGAAGCAGTGCTTGCGTTTCGGTGGAAGGGTGTGGTTGCGGGCTCACTTTTATATGAGGCGACCATCTCAGTCGTCGGGAGTAGCAACGCATCTGTGGTCGACTTCATATAGAACCCCTGTTCTATATGAGGTCGCTTACAAATGTCCATGGGCGGCAGTAACTACTTACCATCAGGTGGGCTACTTGCTCGTTTGCTACTTAATATTAATAAAAAAAAACATTGCTTACGTTTTGACACTCGCACATTGCACGTTCCCGTTTTCGGACGTAGGTAGCTTTTTCATATCAAGAAGGGGAAATCTTCAAAATGTACCTGACCCCGAGCAACGCCAGGTTATGTGGGATTGGTGGTCCACTGCAGCCGTCCTCAGCGCTGTGTTAAGGACTCCGGGATCTCCAACCGAACATAAGCTGGGTCTTCCAAACGCGATGCCCCTTTAGGGTTCTTCCCCGGTGAGCATTTGCGCTCACCGTACCTTCTGTTCTTTACGACGGCATGCAACCACGCATGCCGCCGTCTTTCCCGGAGATACATTCAGGGGATATTTTAATCCAATCAGACCAAAAACAAATTTAATCAGGTTCAAATACTCCGATTTCGTTCTGTCCGTATCAGAAATAAGTATCACTTTTACGACCACGAAACATAGATAGAAAAGCCTACACACCGAAATGTTTCCATTGAAATATACGAGTATTTATTAATAAGCAGATAGATATTTGATATAGCAAATCAAGTATCTATAATAAGCTTTCTTAGAATTACGAAAGTAGAATCATATTAGTATACGATTGTTCTCACACTTCAAGATTTATTTGTTTCCAAAACGTTGAACAAAATACGCATGTCTTCATCCATTGTAATGACTATTTCTAATTTAGCATTTATCTATTAATAAACTGATATTTATACATTATACATTACATAAATATTTTGATATAAGTATACGATATCAGATAATTTAGGTACTTATATTATTGGTGTCAACATTTATTTATACGCAGGAGTTGTTACATTGAGAGATTTTCTTTATCTGTAAGTATCCATAATAAGAATACCGTACCCAAATGGTAAAACGGGAATCATTACTAAGACTCTGCTGTCCGTCTGTCAATTACCAGGTTGTATCTCATGAACCGTGATAGTTAGACAGTTGAAATTTTCACAGATGTATTTCTGTTTCCGCTATAACAGTAAAAAATAATGAAATACATGTTTTGACGACCCGCGTGACCGAGCGATCTAACGCGCAGTGGGTCCCGGGTTCGATCCCCGGCCAGACAGGCATCTGAATAATGAGTTTAGATTTCTGTTCTGGGTCTGGATGTTCGTGTATTCGTGTTTGTGTGTCCATGGCACCCACGACACAGGAGAAAATCCTAGTGTGGGGCTATGAATGTAGAAAGCGTCTTTTTTTTAAGGGGGCTCCCATATAAGAGACGTGATTTATTTGCTGGATATTAATAATGGCAACAGGTAAACGCTTCAAATATTCATAGAATATTCATGTTCACTTTAAAAATAAATAATTAAATCTCCTTCTTTGTCTGGCCCATTTTATTGGGGTCGGCCCTCCTGTTATGCGCCTCCAGGTAGCTCGGTCCTGGGTCGTCTCTACGTTGAATTGGGCTTCTTAACGAAGTTCTTATTAATTAATAAAGGGGGCTTCCACAAAAAATAAAACATTCGTATTTGTTTTAAACATACGTGTATTTCTCGCCGTTTTTTTTTTAGATAATGATACGAATGATGATCCTTTGTGCACAAGTCCGACTCGCACTTGGTCGGCTCTTTTTTATAACACGTCAGTGGTTAAATCATAGTTTCTGCTCATGATTATAAATGTGGCCATCTGAATAAAAAAATAGATAATTTTAAATACATTAAACATCTTTAGGAAGGTTAATTATTTATGCAAATGATTCCAATAAAAGTTTGGCAAGGCTTTTTTTCAACTCCATCTGTAAATTACTGACATTAATTAGACAAAATGTTTGAAATTAAAATTCAAGTGTGAGATAGAGATAAGTAGCAAAATTAAACATACTTTTTTATAATTTTGTCTGTTGATTTTGAAAATTAAATAAACCTTGACAGACTTTTATACAAACGTAGAGGGATAAGTTACTTTTTACACCTAGTTAGTAAGTTGGACAAATTCCTAAACTCTTAAAATATTATCTACTACGCATTGCCTAAGAGTTGAAATTCGGCCCCTCAATCGATGGGCCGAGGTTCGATTCCAGGCACGCACCACTGATTTTTCTAAAAATATGTGCATATTGGAATTTAATTTTCACTGCTTTACGGTGAAGAAAAACATCGTACACCTGCACATCTGAGAGTTCTCTAAAAAAAGGGTTCTCAAAGATGTGTGAAGTCTAGCAATTTGCACTTGGCCAGCGCGGTGGACTGTGGCCTAAAACTCTCTCATTCTGATAGAAGACCCGTGCCCAGCAGTGGGACAATAATGGGTTGACGACGACTTATTCCCACGGCTCTGTCCGCTTCAGTAATGTTTATTGGATATGGATTTATATAGAACACTCGTTACCGTGTATTAAGTATTCTATATAAATCCAGGTCATAAACTGTCTTTGTGTTAGATTACAGCGAAATTCGACTATTGCATGAATAAGTTACAAACATACATACATTCTCACGAACTAAAGCATTTATAATATTAAGACTTAAGGCTTGTAAGATAAGATTACTTCGTAACAAACATAAACATGTTAGATAATATGAATATTTTAAATTTCCAGGTATTGTCCAGCAAAATACTACCCTTTTGACCCGAAGAACCTTGACAAGTATGTCGTAGGGGATGATTACTTGCCGACGTGGGAAGTTCCATCCCTCGCCCATCCCTACTCAGCTCTGGGCTTCAGCATGAAGGAAGCATTCGACACTTATGCAAGATCGAAGGTAATAGCAGGTACAACGAAATAGGTCAAATCGGGGAGGTCTCACCGCTACTTATTTTCAGCTTGAAGAAATTCTTTTGGTGCGGTGGATGAACTTGGACGCTTAATTAATGTTGACAGAATCAGATCAGATAAGCAATGTTCACATACCGTCATATGGACTGATTTTTTTAACACATAAATTTTACAATAACTAAGAAAACCAACCAAGATAGGTTGCAAGCATTACGCGCAAAATGTATTTTATTTTAAAATGCAATTTAAAGAGTAATTCATCGGCGATGGCTCTAGAGGACATGGGGTTTTCCTAACTTTTATAGAAACAAAAAAATATCTACTTTCATGTTATTTTTAGATGTACTCGTAGGTATCCTGTACAAATTTTGCTGTACTATGTTTTAAGCAGCTTTTGATGTCCGCTACAGGTTGTCATGCCAGCGAGAAATGGGACCTACTTACCTCAGGCTAATATCTAAATATGTACCGAAAAAGCACCTTAGAGATTCCCGGAAATTTCATTAAACGTTTACTGATTTTTGCTAATTTGCGTGCTCATGCGTGCATATCATGCGTGCGTATCATGCGTGCTGCGTGGTCGTTGTAGAGTTTTTTAACTATTTATTTCCACTTTGATGCCTTTAGAAACACAAAAGGCATTTCTTATGATGCAGGCTTATACTAGCGCGCGATTGTGTTCTGCATGCGTGTTACTAGCACGCTCTCAATTCATAGATAGTTTTCCTGTTAAGGAAGCCAAATGCACGCGAGATGCGAAGAGTCTACAGTAAGTTAAGGTTAAACGCGTGTCAAGATATTAGTCCCGAGTTTCATATGAACAGCCAGATTGTAATATGAATTACTATCTTATATGCAATAGAATCAATATATGTCAACCCATTACTGTCCCACTACTGGGTAAGGGTCTTCTTTCAGAATGTGAATTATACCATAATCCAGAACGCTGGCCAAGAACGGATTGGTAGACGTCAACATATAAGATAGAAATTCCAATTAAAAGTTTTCTAATTGCTAACGGTGAAAAACTATTAGAATCGGTCTAGTAATTTACAAAATTGCCTCTGGTAGATACAAATCTTGATAGTTACTTATCGTCTTCATCACCCTATTGATGAACACTAGTCTCCTCATAGTATGCAATAGATGTTTATTAAGAAATTTTAAGTATTCGAGGATCTCGAGTAGACTACCTACGTAGCAAAATGGTCACAATACGTTTCGACACGCAGTAACTTCAAGGTTCGATACCCGGCCGGACAGACATCTGAATGTAGAATTTAAATCTCTGGTTTGGGTGTTTGTGTCCGTCTTTGCGTGTATTCATGACACGCAGCATACACGAAAAATCCTATGCTATGAGTGTAGAAAGCGTTTTTTGAAGGTTTCTACTACCTTTGCGGTTTGACTTTAAAGGTACTGTCGTCAAATCTCTTTCTGCCTAATAACAGTAACCTTAAGTGCTGCTGTATTCTGGTCTAATGGGTCGTTTGATCCAAGGTGCTCCAATTTAGTCCTCAGGGGTAGCAACACTAGCAACTACAAAGCATCTGTAGCCAATATTAGGTAAGACTGCATCTTATCTTGGGTTGATTACTTATGTTAATGGGTGGAAGGGGCAATTTACCATCGGATGGTCTGCATATTCATTCTTTACCTCTACTTATATGAAATGAAATGAATTTAAAAAATAACTTAGGGTATCATATAATCTTGGATTATTTCTGGTTCTGACAACCCTCGTGGCGGTGCGGTCACCATACCGGTCTGACACGCCCACTGCGTGTCCCGGGTCCGACCCCCGGCCAGACAGAAATTTGAATGATGAGATTTCTGTTCTGGGTCTGGTTGTTTGTGTATTCGTCTTTGTGTGTCCATGGCACCCACGATACAGGAGAAAATTCTCTAACTAAGGACCATGAGTGTAGAAAGCGTTTATGTTCTAGTGTGTATTTATGTGACTTCAAAGAAACAAAGCTTTGAATATTGAATTCGGGATGTGCGTATAGATGGACAGATAATTAAATTTTATTTTTTGGTTGCAGGGCAAGGACACGGCAAGAATGTGGGAGGAAGTACAAAAAGCGATTAGTGAGGTGTTTATTAAAAAGGAAAATCATATAATAGAGGCAGTGAGTACCTATTTGCATATTCTAACATTTGTTAAAGGTCATAATTAGGGTTGCCAACGTTAGTATAAGTAACATACCGCATTATTGCACAGTATTATATATTATATAGTAGTAAGCATATTCGACGACCCGCGTGGCCGAGCGGTTACCATACCGGTCTCCACCGGTTACCAGTAAATCGGTACCAGAAACGTTAATGATAAGTTTAGATTTTTATTCTGGGTCTGGGTGTTTGTGTATTCGTCTTTGTGTGGCCATGGCACCCACGACACAGGAGAAAATCCTGCTGTGGGGTATGAGTGTAGAAAGTGTATATGTTTATGTTATGGTTATTAAAATCAATTGTAGGTACTACGAGTATTACGAATATTATAGTAAGATATACACTATAACACTAACACGTCATCAGTAATGTACTGACGACTTTTACTTCATGAGCACTAATTTCCAAGAAAGTGCTAAATTATAAAGTCTGCAAGAGTAAGTAAAAAGTTTGTCAGAAGGAAATTGTATGTAATGTTAGTCTATTTATAAGGTCGATGGTATCTGATACCTTTGTAAAGTATTTTTCCCAAAGTACTATACGAATGTACCTACATTTTTTGCAAGAAATACTATTTTTCTTCAAAACAAGGGTGGCAACCCTATTCACGAGGCTCGGGGGTCAGTCAACGGTCACTGACATGGGTGCGGTGTACGGTATATTTTTTTACCCTAAGGTCTTACAGTAAGTCGCAATTCTCATGATAATAAGTCAAAACATAACAAATTAATGGCAGGATTAAGAGGTCAGTTACCCTGTTCGTACTTTTTTCGTAATTACAACAATAACTTTAAATCGAAACGGTTAATTTAATTGCAACGGTGTTCATAATTCCACCAGTATAAAGCTGAATGCTTAATTAAGTTAATCCTACAAACATACCTACGTTTAACAATGATACAATTTTTAAATTTTATAGTTCTTTTTAGTGTAGACCAATGGCGCCCGTGGTTTCACTCGTGTATAAAAATGTAACCAACTTTAAATTGTAATAAAATTAAGATAACGCAAATCTGATAGAAAATATGGACTATGAATAGGCAAATGTTCAATCCGTTCCTAATTGAATGTCGGTTATTTCCGTTTAATACGATTTCAAACACATAGGTACATAAAGAGGCAGACAAAAAAGGGGGGAATCTTCAAAAAGTACTCGACGCCGTGGGAGCGACGCCGGGTTATTAAGAATTTTACCGCACTAAAACTCCCCCGACGGCCGTCCTCGGCGTTGTGACGAGTCCTCCAAGCGTGATGCCCCATTCTGGCTCTTTCCCCGTGAGCATTAGCCGTCACCATATGTCCTGGTGTATACGATGGCATGGAACCACACATGCCACTGTCCTTTCCAGTATCGCATAGCTGGTTGGTTCGAGCACCCACTCTAGCCACCCGAAACCCCGGAAGGCCCCTTTTAGTCGCCTCTTACGACAGGCAGGGGATACCGTATACAGACAGTCCTATTGTAGTCCCGGTACTACAGGGACAATCCTACTAAATCGTTATCTTTAAAAGTAGAGGTTGCGCGCGCTTTGTGCTCATGATACTAATTAAATCAATTTCTCTTGAAGCTTAAAGGATATCCATCATCAGACAACTTCTTCGAGATGATGCGCTTCGACCTAGTGGTTGACGAGGACTTGAGGGTGTACCTGCTGGAAGCCAACATGTCTCCGAACCTGAGCTCAGCCCACTTCGCACCGAACCAGCTTCTTTATGAACAAGTGCTGTACAACTTGTTTACGTTGACTGGCGTCGCGAATCACATAAGGGATGGAAAGAACGGGTATGATATCGTGATAACTAGATGGTAGAACCAGCGTAGTTCGACCGGGGAGGTACCACCGCCGCACCTATTTCCAGCGTGAAGCAGTTCTTGCGTTTCGGTGAAGAGTGTGGTTGCCGGCTCACTTGTACTTGAGGCGAACATCCTAGTCCTCGGGAGTAGCAACGAATCTGTGATCGACTTTAGATGGAACAACTGCTCTATATGAAGTTGCTTACAAATGTCCATGGGCGGTAGTAACCACTTACCATCAGGTGGGCTGTATGCTCGTTTGCCACTACATTCTGATAAAAACTTCAGGAGGTATATTACTGTATATAAGTATTAGTTTGAAGTACGTATTTAGTTTTCAAGGCTTCTTGTATTACAATATGTTTTGTAAGTTTGCGCTAAACCCTTATTCAGTGTGTCAGAAATAGTTGTGGCATATGTTGTGGACCCAATAAAAGTTTTGTGTGGCCCATGGCGGCGAAACCAAATCTTTTCGAAAGACAATTTCTCTCTATAAAATTCAAGGAATGGCCGTTCAAGGTGCATGATGTGAGTTATATATACCTTATATAATTTTATAAATACCTAAATCATTTACGTAATTCATATACGGTGTAGAACATATAGAAATATCATTTGGTTTGGTTTCGTAGAAACGTAAAGGCAACCAAAGATCGATACCTATTTGATAATTTCAAGATCCCTATCTCCTTATCTTGCTATTACAAAAATTATCGGGCGTTACACAGAATACTAGTTGTGCTTTCAGGGTCATAGTACATTAATATTATGAAAATATCCTTCTTTTATAAAGCTACCGAACAAATCGTTAATAGGCTGGAAAATCCCAAGACTAAATAAATCTTTACCCCAAAAATTTAAGGTGGAAAAACCCCTGAGTTGACTAACTTTAACGTAAGAGATTTCAGAGTCGAATGTAGAACAATTTCGTATACCTACTGCAGTTATTGCTCCGTAGCCTCGCGGCTTTGTTGACAATTTAAACGTTCTCGCCAAAAAATATTTACTTCAGCATCTATCGAACGAATTTCAAGTACATTGCGGCACTATAGCTGCTAAATCATTTTGAAACGGCATCTTTTGTTGGCTAAACTAAATAAAAAGTGCTGGTGTTTTAGACTTATTGAAATATTTTAAAAATGGTCGAACCCTTTGTGATTCGACTCCATTGGCACCATCGCCTCACTGTTATTTCTGCTACTAATAGCAATGTTAATCCTGCTGAGCTCTCTTTTGAGGAGGAAAACTTTCGGATCTCGCGTTTAATAAGGTAGACATATTTATCCGAAGCGTTCGAACTTAGACGTGATCAAGATATATTTCTAGGGTTGATCAAAGATGTGGGCGAAGGTGGCCACTTACCATCAGGTGAACTGGAAGCTCGTTTATTTCTTCTGTAATAAAAGAAAAACCGACATTACTGTTTCAGGGACGCTGCCCAAAACATGATATCATCACAAAAGAACATAGCAGTTTGGAGCGACGAATGTAGAACAACTTGCAAGGATAACTGCGAGGCCTCTGCTATATGCGGTGTTTGCAAACCTTGTCTTAGTGGCAGGTTAAAGAAGAACTTCCTAAACGCTCATAGAGAGTTCTTGCACAGAGGAGACTTTAGAAGAATGTTTCCACCTGCTATGGTTAGCCGCTACAATTTGACCAATGCGTTCTTGGTTTAAAACTCTTCGTTTGTATTTTTGAATTGAATCATGATGTCACAGTATTCCAGTCTTGTAAGTCTAATAATAATCAAAAAATAGCCGTCACGGGACGCCTGGCAGATGTGAAACATCGTGTTCGTGCAAATATTATGCATAAAAGACTAGGTTGCGACAGAAACTATGTATATAGGATAATAGCAGTGTCCCGCATTAAGTCGAACTAACACCGCAGCCAGTTTAGTTTTGACAACGCGCCAAAATTAAGTAAATGCAAGCATAGCCACGTCAACAATCACTTTTACTGCGTCTTTAGATGTTTCACATCAAAATCATCTTGGTAAGATCGAAAAATAAGGTGACATTTAACCATGTATGGCAACCACCCGAGACCTAGTAACGCTGACTATGATTGGCTTTAGGTAGAATGCCTGTTCTTTATGGAGATGGTTACCGTATTTTCACATACATATTAGACTTACAAACCATTTTGTGTGTAAGCAGCCTAAGAGTAAAAAATATCCGCATATATAATGCTGAGTACACACTAGTGTTATATGTAAGAGTTGTAGAGTTATTAATTAAATAAGATGTGAATGGTAAATTTAGATTTCTGTTTTGGTCTGGGTGTTGCTATACTAATGTATATGTTCATGCCACTCACAACACACACTGTATTGTAGTATGGGGTTGTGAGTGCACAAACCATAAATTAAATTAAATCATCCCATCAACATTAATCATGGTTATCGATTTTAAAATGTTCATAACAGTTTAACAATACAGTGATTTTTATTTCAGCAACCAAATATAATTAGGGAAGAGGATATGAAGGACTTAAGTGAGACGAATAGACTCCAGTATTTGTGGTATCAAGGAAAGTGTAATGTGGACGCTACCTGGTGTACATAATAAAAACAAAACTTAAATTTATTTATTTATTTTCTAAAAATAAATTCTTCAAACTGACAACAACTATCTATACTTATTCTATCCTCACTGTACCATTGATTGTAACAATCCCAAAATGTAACTACCCAAATCTTCATCCTGATTAGTCCATGACACATAAATATTCTTTGTGGTATCATCATCACCCTCAACCTTGATAAGAACTGACTCAACGGAAATATTTCCATCCGATATGGTAATGGACCAGCCTTGAAGTTTCTCTGCTAACAAATTTTTCAGTTTCTCTGCCGTCTTCACTGCAGGACCAGGGTCTTCAAAACGAACTGTGCTTGTGAAACGAATGATATGTCTATTTATACCTATTTCATCACAAATTTCATCAATATCTAAGAATGATAGCCTATTATCCTTCACACAAAGTATGCCATGAACAACACGCCTCCGTTTGGGGTCAGGAGGCTGGGCATTATACCTCACAGCCTCAGCTTTCAATAATCTCAATGAAACATCAATTGGTATCTTCGTAGGCGTACTAATTGTACATGTTTCGCCATTAGCTGGCATATAGCAACTTATCTTAAACTCTTTTTCGATTTTGTCCTTCAGAAACTCCATCTTCTGAGCCTCGCCGTGCACAAGCAAAACATTCTTTGGTTCACAGTATTGTATCAACTGCATTATGCCTTTGGCATCGGCATGGGCTGAGAACGACATGTACTCAACAGCCATTTTAACCTCAACAATTTGACGGTTTTCAAATTCAATTTTCTTTGCTCCGTTGAGGATTTTGTGCCCAACAGTACCCTGTACACAGAAACCTGGCATGATAACCATGTTCTGTTCAAATGGGGCCCATTTCTTGAAGATGTTCAATGATAAGCCAGCATGCAACATACCAGGTGTTGCGAAGACAACCATCGCTCCAGGGTTGTCAATGTAAGCTTTATCAAACGGTTTTATATGTTTGAAATCAAACATATTTCTCTGCACAAATGTTTTGCGTATCTTTTGATTGGTCCATGTGATGAACATTTTGTAATAATTGTTGGCTTTTTCTGTCAATCCCAATGCAAAGTAAACTGGATATTTCAAATTCATTCTCTCCCAGTATGTCTCAAGCAAAATACAAAGTTCCTGTGCTCTTCCTAAAGCGAACACTGGTATAAGAACTTTACCTCCCTTCTCAACACATTCATGTACTTTCTTTAAGAAATCTCTCTCACGGCAGCGTTTTGAATCACGAATCGTTGTAGCATAAGTGGACTCAGTGATGAGAAGATCGGGCCTGCATTTATCAATCCAGGCAGCTCCTAAGTGTCTATCAGGTGTCATGTTGTAATCTCCGGTGTATACGACTGACTGAGAGCCCACTTTGATCCAAAACATTGCAGCACCCAGCACATGGCCAGCGTAATACGCCTTTATCTCCAATTCGTTATCCACCATGACTGATTGGTGCAAAGTTACAGCTGTAACTTTTTTGATGCAATCCTTGATCATTTGGGAAGTGAAAAAGTTGGACTCACCCTTCCTTTCAACGGCTACCTTCCTCATGTCTTCAAGCAAAATCGGGGCTATAGCTTTGGTGGGATGGGTCATGTATATAGGGCCAGTGTAACCGATCATTTCGGACATGTACGGCAGAGCCCCACAATGGTCTAAATGGAAGTGTGATATGATAACGCAGTCAATCTGACTGGTGATTGGTCCCTCGGGAACGATGTACGAGAAGTCTGGGAAACGCCGTTCGTCATTATAACCCATGTGCATACCACAATCCAGCATGATGTTCTTACCTCCCATTGAAAGGAGTATACAGCTCCGGCCAACATCTTGGCCCGCGCCTAGTGGGGTAATCTTTATATCTGGCATGGCATTTATCAATTCGAAAGAGGTATAAGTCGCAATATGATAAGTGTATTTCAAAACAACGTAAGCTCATAAAAATATTATGAAAGTGTCACCACATAGTTTCAAGGTTTATTCGTGAAGTACATGTTGTAAAACTCAGTGACACACTCGGCGCCTATCAAGGATCAATTTATTAACCTTCCGGCATTACTCCACTCCTCAAGTTCCTTGTTTGCTTACTTTGACAAATTACATTTTTAATTAAATTTTGGTTATACGGCTTTGGCTTCTTGTCTTTTAGCCTCACTAATAAAAGACAATAAAATCATGATATTGGAGCTTCAATTAACTTTAAGCTGTACCAGTAAATTAAACTTTAATGAAATAATATATAAGTTTTAAAATTCAAAGTGTTTTACCAATTCAAAAAATGAGGTATGGACAGTTTAAATATTTTTAAACTATTCAACCTTGTTACGTTAAAATCTACACCCTAATATAAATATATAAATATTTCTTTCCACAAATCTTTATTATTTATTTAAAATGTTTTTTACGGCTTTGGCTAGCGCTTTTAAGCCTAACTTTGTTAATTTGCGGCTTAAGCATATTTATATTTTTATAATATGAATTTTTTTATATAAATTTTAAAGGATTGAAGGAATTGTCATACTGACAGTGTTAGGGTTATGTAAGTTTAAAGTTATATCGATATTTTTTGTATTGAATGCCTTAAGTATCGATAACCTATAATCTTTAAACATTTTCAAACATTATTATCGGTATTTCAAAACGATCGTTATTTTCAAGCCCGGATCTAGGGGTGGGGCAAGCCGGCGCCTAGTGCCCGAGCGCTAAGTTTAGTGGGCGGCATATGCGCAACTCATCATTGATCGATCATCGTACAATTTTGGATCGACGTATTTTGATCGCCAAATATTTTCAGAACACTTGTTTTGCTTGCGAAATACTTTTAGACGTCGTTTTTTTTTTTTGGTTGCCACATGAGAATATCGTGAAAAGTTTTGTACTTAACGAAGAAAAAAACGTTGTCTAATAAGTGACATGAAGGATAATCACCTGGCTACAGGTTGGAAACAGTGTCACGTGTCAGGAAGTGGAACTCTTGACACGTGGAACTATTGGATATTTGATGGCTGAAATGATGGTAAAAAGGAATTCAAGTGGGCAGGAGCGGCATTTTTAAGTTTTTGCCCCGCATAAAAATAATCGGAGCTGGTTATTGTATTAAAAATATAAATATTAGCAATAATCATAGATTGTTCATTTTCATGACCTACTTCACTACATAGTATAAAACAAAGTCGCTTTCTCTGTCCCTATGTCCCTTTGTATGTTTAAATCTTTAAAATTACGCAACGGATTTTGATGCGGTTTTTTTTTAATAGATAGAGTAATTCAAGAGAAAGGTTTATATGTATGATAACATCCATTAAATAAAAAGTGTTTCATGTGGCAGTCGAATTTGCAAAATAAGTCGGAGAAAAAACGGTCAAATGAGGACATTTCTTGCGAACGCTGCTTTAACG
>DWNE01001439.1:0-22067 GCA_018249875.1 Cecropterus toxeus | reverse complement strand
TTGTCATGCGCTACAGTCCAAAGGGCTTGACAGATTGTGAAGTATGACATATTATTAGAATCGTCTCGGTTTGCAGAGTGACATAGGATATATAATTTAAGAAAATTGCGCTTACAAATAGGGACAAAAAGAGGGAAGGGGGGAGAATGACTTTTTATTATCGACCATTGTAAAAAATATATATACCGTCAAATATATGTACTTTTGACTATTTTGTCGAAAACGAATATATTGCGTAAAATTCAGATTAGATTGGCCGTGTGAGACATGATTCCCTAAATATTACCTTGCTGTACGGCGATACTTAACCTCTGTGCAAAGGCGGCAGCTGTTAGGTCTCCAGAACGAACAAGTCTTGTAGACATCTGAAGTGATTTTTTTTTTATTTTCATCATCGCTTCTAGTATTTTTTATACTTAAACCTAAGGCATACGGGCTACCTGATGGAAAGTAGTAACCGTCGCATGGACATTTGCAACACCAGAGAAGTCGTCAATGCATCTCCGTAAAGTATAGAGATACTTGATACATTATCCTACACATACAGTTACTTTGAAGGCGACCAATAGGATCAATTACGTATCATGCCGATAGACATTAGCGTGCATTAAAGCTTACCAACTTGCTGCCAAGTCGACTCAGAGAGCCTTTAAGCTCATAAATGAATTACCATGAGATTCTAACGAGATTTGTCTTCCAAAAGTAAACGTTATTAATGGATTTTTGTTTACATTTTATGTAAGTAATGTAAGCTAGTGTACGTCTATGTAAATTGCACTTAAAATAGTTTTTTTTTTATAATAAAAAGTAATTAGTATTGTATATGATAGCTTAGTGGTATTAATAGCTACTTCTCACATTGGGATCCGGCGTTCAAATCCCAGGTCTATGATACTTTAAGTTACATGAACGAGAAATTTAAAAAAGGAGGACGTAGAAACGAGGATGAAGAAAATATGTTAAAGATTTGTGAAGTATCCATCTGTATTTGTCCCACAGCCTACAGCCTAAGGCAGCCTAAGCCTAAGGCATTTTGGAAGAAGACCTTTATATTATATGTAATATTTTAAATTGAAAACCAACTTAACAAACATACACATAAATTCACTCGATCGAAAATATAAAATCCAATTAAAAATCGGGATTCAATTAGCACCTAATTGCTGTAAGAGTGCTCAAGGATCGCAGGATGAGGATGAGGATAGGGATGCGAAAAAATCGCTGCAATTGTGAGTTTAACAGCAGACTGGTGCCCAGGAGTGTTTCCTGCAAATGAAATATCTGACAACCGGTGACTTATTGCGTGGTACAGGTTATGAGCGGATGAAGAAAATCGCACCATCAGCGTGGATACCATTAATATGATATGTGGAATTTAGAAACATTTATAGAAAACTAGCAGTGATAGCCTAATGGTTGAAACTCGGCCTCTCAATCGAGGATCCGAGGTTCGAATCCCAGGCACGCACCACCGATTTTTCTAAAATTATGTGCGTATTAGATATTTAATTATCACTGCTTTACGGTGAAGGAAAACATCGTCAGGAAACCTGCACATCTGAGAGTTCTCGTAAAAAAAAGAGTTCTCAACGGTGTGTGAAGTCTACCAATTCGCACTTGGCCAGCGCGGTGGACTATGGCCTAAAAACCTCTCTCTCTGAGAGAAGATCCGTGCCCAGCAGTGGGACAATAATGGGTTGACGATGATAGAAAACGTTGCTCGTGCCATTGATCGTAATAAATTTTGATATCATTCCAAATAAGTTTAATAATCAAAAATACTTTTTACTTTAACGAGTAATAATTTTGCTTTACAGGTTTTCGTACAATACTCCAATGAATTGTAGCGGAAATTAATTTTAAGTTTTTGTAAACCTGTTGATAGCATTATTAATTTTATTGTTATTGAAATAGGATGTTTCACTGAGTGTCCTTGTATTCTGTAGGAGTTTGTAATATAATAAATAAATGAGACAAATAATAAGAGGTAAATCAAAATGTTTCGAGTAAGTTTATACCAAATACTGCCTAAAAATGTGTAACAAAAATAAACTAAAAGATAATTTTTACCTAAAGTGGCTTTTCTCAATTATTGTGCTTAACGCTTTTAACTTGGGCCATCGCAAAAGGGTTGAGTGCGTACTGACAGGCGAGCGTTAGCCTCAGTAATTAAATATTTCAACTGATTAACTACATAAAGGACTCAAGAAAGTGGTTTAAGGTACTCTAGGGGAGTATTATTTTTAATTTCTCCGAAGGACCAAGATTCGGTAGTGACGTTTAGGGGGTTAAAAAAAGATTTAATGGCCCGAAAGGGGTTCAAATGGATGTTCTTCGAGGGTAGTTATTACCCTTAATATTAATCGGATTATTTATAAAAGGGGAAAACCTCGTCATTTCTCTTGTACGTGTGGTGATTTTTTGTAACTTTCGTAATACCCGCCATGCTTTAATTTCCGGTTAAATTAATTTTGATCGCCTCAAATACATAAGATAGCAAATTCATTACCAAAACACCCTCGAAATATATTCAAAAGCAAATTGTTTTGTACGAGTTTCCTAATCGTAGTTCGGTGAGAATTGAAAACTTTAGTGGCGTAAAAAAAACACGCTGTTTAAAAGAACTGCATCGTAGCAACCCGATGTTACTGTTTAATGTCTACATTCATTTAAGCATAGTGCTTCACAATTGTTTTTAAAGTTGGGCCGAAATTAGTTTTTCTGCCTTCATTCCAACGGCCAATTTCGCGTAACGAGACAAACGGTTTACTCTTCATTGTTTTATTTAACGAAACTCAAGTACTACGGAGGTTGAGGCAATTCCGCCGGGTAGTACTGTAGTTTACTTTTGTCAACTCCATACATTTACTTCAAGAAATTTCTCCAAGCGCTCCCAGACGTCGCAAGTTTAATTACAAGACTTCTATACAGGGGGAGATAATTTCTTAGAGCCTATTTCGCAGGCAGGGGTATTTAATCATGGCCCGGTCCGTACCACCAGAATCTTCGGTATTAAATAATTTTACATCGGCATAAATTGTTTGAAGTGCTTTGCTCGTCTTACTCATTTGCGAAATTTTAGTTATGTCGGACTTGTAAAAAATGGACGATTAGCTTGTACTATTGTTTTACATTGTTTGCATAACGTTTTCAACTACGTAATTAATCTAAAATACGAGTACATAATTTTTACCGACTATGTCAGAAGGAGGGTAATGTTTGCGGAGTTTATGTTAACTTCTTTTTAGCCGGTTACAAACAATAATTATTGAAAAAGATCATATATAGGCGAATGTACGCCAGCGCATGCAACACACATTATAAGACTTATTACTATTTTCATATATTTCTTAAGTATAGTATTTAAGCATTATGACTTTTGTGTTTTTGTGTTATGATTTTAAATTTTATGAGTACAATAACTATATTGTTACTTTTTTTTTTGATACAGCCGTTTCTTTTAAAACTAAGTATACACTTCAACATTAAAATTGTATTGTCAGGGCTAACGTAGCTTTTGTGCTAGACTTCACGTAAAACTTTGGTCCTATTAGACAATTTTTTATCAGATGCACTGCATGACTTTAGAGGTCTACTTCTCTTAGACAAAATGTATTATTTTAATGTAATAAAAAGTAAAAAAGCTTGACTATTTCAAGCACAATGAGAATACGATATTACATTTCCCATTTTATTTGGCAGTTTCCAAAGAAAAACGTGCAAATAATTTGTGTTGTAGTTCTTGTACTACTTTCTTGGCACAGAATCGTAATTGGAGAAAATTAGCACTTATCTTGTTTCTTCTTGAATATTGAATATATGGTACTTAGAATTGTAGAATTATGTATCTCTGCGGTTAATTGTGTTTCTATCGTTAAATTCACTTACCAAAACATTACTTATTTTTTTAAATGTTCCGTAACATACCTGAAACAAATACATGTTTGATTAGTAAGACTATTCTATTTGAAACTTAGAGGAACATAAGAATCTAAAATTGTTATGTTCTGGGTAAGGTAGAGACACTATTCATATATTTCATTTGCTACTTCCATTTTCCTAATTTACGTTTGTAATATTAGGAAAATGGAAGTAGCAAACGAGCATTCAGCCATCCTGCGTAAGTAAGTCTAGATAAGATAAGATTAGTATCGTAAACTGAGATCGGTCACATGCTACCCCCGAGGACAACGTTGCAATAGATCGAATAAATATATCGAACCACACTTTTTAAACACCTAACATTCTTAAAAGTGTTGGGCTTCTGCCTAAACTATTTCCGTAAGTACGGCGGAGATTTTTTTGGATTCCACCACTTTTAAGCATTTATATGAGGCCAGCTCCAAATGTTATTTCGACTTCTGGCAGGAATATTATCTCATTGCAGGTTGTTTACAGATGTCCATTGGTCAAACTGACCACATACTATTAACTTAAAATTTAAATCAACTTAAAAATGGCCGAATTCTCTGTGGTTCAACTCCAGAAGCACCAGTGCCACGTATATTTCTGCTTAATAACAGCAGTGTTATGCATTGCTGGGTTCTGAGGGGTAAGATGGAGACGGTGAAGACAAAAAGAGATATATTTGTTCAAGGTGTTCCAACTTACACCTTAGGGGCTCGCTTGCTACTTCCGCAATAATAAAAAACAACCTGACCTTATGTCATCAAATATAGCGAAGCTCTTATCAAATTCCAATACCAAAAATAAATAATACATTAAGTAAAGCAGACTGATAAAAATATTATGAGCCACACGTACACCAATATAGCAATTCCAATTCAAAAACTTATCCACCTTTACAGAAAATTTAATTTCCGTCCCTTTCATCGGATACCTACTGAATATCAAATGGAAAGTTATCCGTCGAACGCCGGAGTTTGCCAGGTAATCAAAATTATAATAAGGCAGGTGACATTTGATTTAAAATGGCCGCCGGAACTTGAATTTTGGTGGAAACTGACACTGTTTATCATCTGCCTGAGATCTATCACAACGAGGCTTTAGACAAGTCCTCTAGTATTCCTCATCCTAGAGTAGACCTCTAGTGTAACGTTCTTTGTGGTATAATATAAAAAAAAATATTTATCTAATATACTATTTAAATACATTGCAGCATAAGACAATATTTTCAAAATACATATTTAGTAGTATATAAAAGCCAATACTATAAAAATATCTCTGCCTCTGAGTAAGGTTCTTAAGATACTAACATAATTTCTTCTTTTCAGCATTTCTGGTATTACTCTCTGGTCTGTCAATATGATTGGTCTCAAAGAGTACTGTTTCCAGTTCTTTCCTCTATTTGTAATATTGCGTTTGTGACTATTTATAAACAACAGTAGCAGTAGTTTGGAAAATTTATATTTAGTCACTTTAAATACGTATGATATTACATTCCTTAATGAATGTTCATGTATATAAGACTTTAAATATACGCTTGAAACTGGGGTTCCTTGGACACTTGGTATCTTGGTATTACTTGATGAAGTAGACTTTGTACAGAAGGAGGAGACTTAGAACAGAAGTCAAGATTAATCACTCTGATGGAAATCGCACCGGAGAGTCTACGTGTTATCAGTATGCTAACCACTGCGTCACGCGGCACTTCAAATTAAACACACACACACGCTTTCTACACTCATAGCCCCATACTATTTTTCTCTTGTGTCGTGGGTACCATGGACACACAAAGACAGAACAGAAATCTAAACTCATCATTCATATGTTTGTCTGGCCGGGAATCGAACCCGTGACCCACCGCTCGCGGGTCGTTATTCATGTTTCATTACAAACTCTTATTACGTTCAACATTTCATTATTTTATTTCAGAACTGCGTTAAACGAAGCGCTTCATCCATCGCCGGCATAATAAGGCATTGAAAGAAATCCTTATTAAATTTGGTGAGGAGAGTTTGGAGTAAAAAATCACCAACCCCCATTCGAGGAGGTCTCATGGGAAAATAATTCCTTAGGCAGCGCTTTTCCCTTCTTAAAATTCAGTTTATTTTGCCATTAAGTCATTTGAGATACAAATTTCGCGTTTAGCGTATTAGTCTAAGTACTTTTTAAGGGTTTTGATTTGTTTACAATTTTGAGTGGATATTTAATAACGTCGCATTATATAAGACTATAATACTTGTAATGGCTTATTTTATGGGAAGAATTCGTTTGTACAGAAGAAAGTATCATTATCTATAATTATTATCTATAAAGGATAAATTAAGTAACATACAATAATAAATAAGTTATTTAATTATTTAATGACACTTGATCTGAGTTTTGAAATTCTGTTATTAAATCATGTTTATATTAAAACTAGCTGTGCCACGCAGTTTTACCTGCGTTTATTAGAGAACAATCTATTAAAAACAAACAAACATAGCGTGATGTTATGTAGCCTAAAGCCTTCCTCGATAAATTTACTATTCAACACAAAAATAATATTTCAATTCGAACCAGTAGTTCCTGAGATTAGCGCGTTAAACCAAACAAACTCTACTGCTCTATTAAATTAGCATAGATTGTATCCTTTTATTCGCAAGAAATAACTTGAGTAATATACATGCGAAAGTTTGTGAGGAGGTTTATGTATTTGTTATTCTTTAACGCATAAATTAATAGTCGGATTTCGCTACACACAGATAGATTACGAGATACAGAGATAGAGGTACATAGATAGATTATGACCTAGATTAACATTAGGTTTACTGTGGAAGTCGTGACCGAAGCGGGCAGAACCGTGAGAGTAGTCTAGTAGTTATGGAATACTCGCTGATATCCACTTGCATTCGTGTAAAGTTGCATAGCACATTATCACTACGAAAATCGTATAATAAATTTATTCAACGCGTAAACCTCATAAAAGCTGGCTGCAATATGAGGTTGGATTTGGCAAATATAACAAATAACCGTCATCGCACAATCGGATGGAGTTCCAGATTAAGTCGAACTAAGTGCTCTTGCCAAAGATTTTTGGCAAACATGTGCCAGTAATATTTTATATACATAAGATACAATTGAATCGGTCAGTGCCCCAGGAGTTGGTTGAGTAGTAAATAATGTTATGTCATTGTTGACATCAATCTTAGTAACCATAATTAAAATAAGTTCCTTGACTTAGTAACAGTATTTTTATTCTTGCTTACAACAATTGTCCAACATCTAGAGGACGAAAAATATAACTCGTCAATTATTTGAAAAAAATCTCATTTCACTAACCAGTTTTTACCTAAATGTAACGTACTAGTATAAATAGTTTCACCCTCATCATTTTTTAGCAATGAAACAATTTGTATGATTTTCTAATAGACTTATTATTGATTTTCTGATATCATTGTTGCATACATATAAAATAGTGTGAGTAGTGATGATGCTGATGACAATTCAGTAACCCAAATGGTACGACACATCTTAGTGCAAATAAACGCATAAACGTTTTGTAAACTCTAGCTCTTCAATAAGATTTTCTCCTGTGTCGTGGGTGCCATGGACACACCAAGACAAATACATAAACACCCAGACCCAGGAAAGAAATCAAAACTCATCATTCTCATTTCAGTCTGGCCCGGGATCGAATGCGGGATCCACAGCGCATCAGACCGGTACGGTGACCGCTCCGCCACACGGGTGGTCGTTAAATGTTACCGTTAAGCGAATTTCAGTAAATTTTACTACAATTTGCAGCAACATTTGTCCTTACTACATCTGACACACATTTTTATTTATCGCTCCACGCTGCCGCTTGTGGCGACAAGCGAACTAAGCTTGAAGCTGAAAGTTTAATAATGGCCCTAGGGTATGAGTGTAACCACGTTAATATCAAGGGCTGTCAACATGAAATTTAATAAATATCGTAGTAATCATTTAGGTATCTTTATTCTACAACTGTTATATGTATGTAAGACACGTTAAGGAGAACACCGTTCAGCGTTACATAATAAATGGCTTATATACAATAGATGTGTACTTCTTAAAGTTGTTTAAATTAATTCTAACTGGCAACAGAGTTTTCACAAAAGATTAACTTATTTAGTCCGTGTTAAATATTCATGATTTGCTTAAAACTTTTCTAATAAAACGCTCAGCGGAATTATGAACTTCGGGTCTTAAAACTATTTGGGATTGGAAAGCGTTAGCGGATTCAAAAATTTTACTTAATTACTTAAGTTTCCGTTGTAACTTTCAATCGAGTTGTAGGTACTATATTTCGATATTGTATTTGATGTTATATAACAACGGAGAAATTTTATTGAAGCCCCGTAAATCAAAATAAGTTTGTAAATTTATGTCGACTTTATATAATGTAAATAAAAACTTGATATTAAATTTTTGTTGCAAGATTTCTTTGTAAACAAATCTACCGAATTGAACACGATTATAATTTTGAGATGGGAATCAGGATTTTATAGGTCTTTTAAAGTCTGATTCTTACTTTGAACATGTTTTAAGGGTTCATTGAATAATGGAAAATCTAAACAATCATATTTTTTCCCAATAAAAATCATTATTATTCGGATCGAGACTATAATAAAGACGTTAAATACATTAATACTACGCTCAATTAATTAAGTCTGACGTTTAGAATGTAATTAGCACAACCCTTTCTGTCTGTCTGTCTGTCATAATTACAGACCCTACTCGTATGACGCGAAGGCGAATTAATTAGCGGAATGGCTTTTATTTTAAATGCAATTGGGAATATTAATGAGGTGTTTTGATCATTGAATTAAAATTCCTGTTTAACGTAGTTGTTATTGTATCAAAGTATTAAAAAATGCGAATGTTAACGGATTAATCAGTTAAATGTCTTATATAGGACTAGCTGTGCCACGCAGTTTCACCCGCGTTTATTAGAGAACAATCTATTAAAAACAAACAAACAGCGTGTTATATAGCCTAAAGCCTTCCACGATCAATTTACTATTCAACACAAAAATATTTTTTTCAATTCGAACCAGTAGTTCCAGAAAGCGTTCATGCTTATTTTTGACCAGGCTGTGTGTGTTTTAAGGTAGTGATAACGCAACACCTATTTCTGTCAAATAAAAGCAGTGTTATGCAATGATGTGTTCTGATTCGAAAGGTGGTGAAGGCGACATACTTATCCGGGTGTTCCAACTTAGTCCTCATAGCAATGCCTCTGTGGCTCCAATAAGACTGATCTTGTCTGGGAATGATTACAGATGTCCATGGGCCGCAGTAGCCACTTACAATCCAGTCCACTCGTTAGCTACTTTGCATAAAATATACGTTAGAAGCTGAAAGTACATGTGTAAATAGATCTTTGCATGTAAACAAACACAGGCAATCAGCTGCCCTGAAAGACGCAACAAAACCGCAGTGATTGCTGTGAAGACGCAACTGGGTCGTGGGTTCAGTTACCGAGAACGGTTCTTTCATGCCGATACGTACGTAGATTGTTAGTACGAGTACCTTTGCAGTTGAAGTATGAATGTTATAGTTTTAATTCTACTCTTTGTCGGACTTGTTTCAAGTAAAAAATCCTGTTTTGATTATGTCATACAAATGAATATTTGTATGACATACTCAAAATTTGATAATATATAAATTGTCAATTGTTAATTTAGCTACAAATTGTCGTTTTGTCAGTATAATCATACATAAAGTTTTATATATACATTTTACATATAATAGAAGTAAATGTGATCGTAACTTTGTACCGCCTTCGTTAACTAATTAAGAAATATTTATATACGAATACTATTTCACGTCTTCTAAGGCTACAAAACCTTAGAAAAAAGTAAAGCTTCGTTTTTAAATATATGAAGAAAAGAAATATGTGTATATTCTATAAGTATCGTCTACGAACTTAACAAATTTTTGATTTATTATTTTTGTATTACGCTAAAACAAAATTAAATTAATAATAAAAATTAAGGGTTTAAGGGGATTGGGTATATAAGTGGGGCCAATAGCCGGAAACTCTAATTACTTCTATCAAGTAAGTCGAAGCGAGAAAAACGGGAATCTTTTCAATTTTTCTGTTTACTTCCTGCATCTTAATTTGCCTCTCGGGGGCCCATTCAAGATCTTCCCCTAAGCAGAGCTTAATATTATATTAGAACGTAATTATATATCATATGTCTATTCATGTTCGGAAGGTCTTTCAAAAGATTCATGTTTATAATTCATGCTCATTTGATGTCCCTCTCCAGTGAAAAGAAAATTAAATGATGTACGGCGAATTTAATTTCGATCCAAGCAAGATATAAGGGTCTTTAATGTTTTCCATTTACCGAACGAGACGATTACTCGCTTATTATGTTTCTTTACATTACACGAACAATGAATTATTTTGATATATATTCTTCAAAACTATTTCAAACAAAGCTTTACTCTAATTACAGAAAGGTTTATCAAAAACATTCTTAACTCAAGAGAATAAAAAATAAATAAAATCTTATGTTCATACTCCAACATGGATAATAGATAGGCCATAAACACTTTATCTTTATTCTAAGAAAACTGAAAAATGTATGTACATAAATAAGGAAATTCTTGTTAGTAAGAAAAACATCCCTAAGAAAACCCTTACCTTGTCAAAGGCAGTACATTAACCACTGACCCACCAGCTGCAAAGTAATTAATTCATCTCTTTACATCTACTCACATTACTCGTAACGTCGTAGCACATGCTACGACACGTAGCTACTTTGTGCTACGAACATCTACGAATATGAGTATAAATAAATACAAATATTTAGATTTATGTTAGCGAGTTGTGAACTACGTAAGTTTTCTTTTCATTCATGTTTTTTGACAACACTTTTTATATGTTTCATGGTTATTTGTTATAAATTATTGAATATATCTGATAAAGTGAATTTCGATGTAGTAGAACTTAATATAATATAAAATATTTCTTCTTCAGGGATGGCAACGTATCTTTGGCTAACTTTAGGTATTGTTGATCTAATTTAGGGATGATTACAGATACACTTACAGATTACAGCGGTGGCTTCTTACAAGAAGTATTTACAAATATCACTTACTAACTTACCTAATTCGACTAACGTATAACTTAAGTTTTTATATAAGCTTAGTATGACATATTAGTTGCCAATAGATTCGATTAACTCAAGTAGTCGCCGGCAGAGCGCCAAATCCATTCACATATTTCCTGTACACATATCGTAAAAATGCGGAAACAAATGTTTGTACAAACATTACAAGCCATTGGCACTTATATTAAAATGGCTTTGAAAGCATGTAATGCTCATGTGAATATATTCGTTAAGTCCCTATAGAAAGAAGTAGGGCAGGATGTAAAATTCTCTACTAACGTAAGCGTTTAAATTTTTACACGCCTCTTTCATTTGTAAGTATTCACTATGACATGAATGTAGTTTGGCTCAACCAACATGATTTTAGGTTAAAACATATTTAGCAAAGTTCAAGTTACTATTTTTAGTTTTAATACTTCTAACTCTACGCTAAGATTTTCAGTATCATGGTATTAAGACATATAGAACTCCAGCTAGCCTAAGCCCTTACCAACTATACTCAAAAAGTAAATCTTAATTTATAGTTTTTTTCCCCTGAAAATCGAATTATCGAATAGGTTTTAATTTTATTGTACATAAAGTTAATAACTAAAGTTGTACAGCATAATATAACTTTTAACATCACTGGCCAAAATTTTCCTACAGTATAACACAAAAATATTTTCTTTTGGCAAAGAGAGTAGAACAGATAAAATTTGAAAAGAAACAATCGAGATACAATCAAGCAACTCCTTTGGCTTCAAAGCTAGGGAATAAAAATATCTCGTACGGCTCCAAATAGCCGAGAACATAAAAATACTTACGCCCCATTCCGTGAATGCCGTGCTTTATTTCATGCAATCTCGGTAAGGGTATGCGTACTAACTTCGCTGTGCTAGGAATTCGTTGGAAAAATTATGTGCGGCACATAATAATGTAAAGTAGTATGTTTGTATGCGTTTCGTATACGCAGTAAAGTAGTATGTTTGTATGCGTTTCGTATACGCATAAAAACATACTACTTTACATTATTATTATGTATAATAATACGAACTAGCATACGAAATAGCATACGAACATACTTTGGTCACGACTTAACGCACATTATATTATAATTTTTATCCTAAGTGGATGCTTTTTAGAATTATTTACCAATACTTTGTACTGCGTTTCTTTTAGGAATAGAATTGCTATAAGAATCTCCATAACATGCATATTTTAAGATTTTTAGGATCATTTACCAATACTTTGCACTGCGTTTCTTTTAGGAATAGAATTGCTACAATAATATCCATAACATGCATATTTTAAGATAGATTTAAACCTACCTACCTTAAACCAGAAATAAGATAGATATAAATTGTATAATCAGAAAATAGATAACAGCATGACATGTTGAATAAAAGATGCTTCAAACGGTGTGATATTTGTAAGGAGTGCTAGCTCAAAATTTATTAGTAGCAACGGGTCTATATCTAATTTTAAGCTACACTGATCCTGTTGGGAGTTGATATAATCATAATATATTTGATTAGTCGCTAAGATTCATCACAGTTACAGGAAATATTTTACAAATTCTACACCTACATCTTTACAATAAAATTGATATGTTATGAAAATAGATATACAGACCGAACCAGAAATATTTATCCTTTCAACATAACTATGCCGCGGGATCGAACCCAGACCCTTCCAAGCCAAGGTTGTTAAAACACATCATTTACTCAAAATACATCCTCCTTAATAAACATTAAACTCAATTATCCCGTCTACATCAAAGACTGTAATATAATAACATACGTATAGTAAATTCTTCTTGGTCCGTCTGTATCGAGAGGTCCTATGCACACAGTCCTGCCAGCCATTTAATTGGGTCGGAATGTTTGTTTGTTCCGTAACTCTCAACCGGTATTATTATCGTTCCAGTGTTTGCTCGACCCTTCGTGAGGCTCTTGGTTTATCAATAAATTGTATTTGCTTTGCAAATGTAAAGGACATCGCTACATCACCGGGTATCTGAGATTTTAAGGGTGAAAGGTTTAAGTCTGGGGTAATGTGTTTTTTTGGTTTAGTACCGTATAATTTGGAAGGGAATAATATGCTTAAATGGAACTACGACGACGAACATGCATATAAGCATGTCCCTATATAAGTACGTTTTAGTGATCATTAATTATATTCTCTCGGAATTACAATATGTAATTCTGTAGATACGTTAGGAAATTGAGTTTTTTTAGGTAGAATCCTCAATAGACATGGAACGAAAGAAACTACCACATTGTCCCCATAAAGTTCGCCATGTTTTACTTATACAACATGTTTCTTTATCGTGGCATTTTACGTACAGAAATGTAGAAATTATATTTTCTCATTGAGGTTTTAGTAGGTTTAATTAAGAAGAGTTCTTAATAAATAACGTATTAAATCTCTCTCAAACTAGGCTTTGCCTTGATATTTTGAAAAGTCAAACAACTAGGTTTTACCTTAAACAACATAAATATTTCATCGTTAGCTTTAATAAAGTTGAACTCGATAACTTACTAACTCCCAATCCAATATAAATGCATCATCGAAAAATCCCGCTGCGCTCTCGAAAACAAATTTAATAACATTGCAAGACGGTGGCTGTATAATCGAATCCCTCTGCCCGAGATCTTGTTTGAGAAAATTAAAAAAATACGACCCCCGCCAAGGAGGCTGTGCGTCAACGCAATTTTTGTCCTAATCTGTATTATGAAACTGACTTGGCTATAGAGTAATAACATTTTCGCCTGGCATGTACAAAGACGGGGCTGTTCGAATTAATTTGGACATACTTTCTTCATATTCTTTCAGCTGTATTATAAGGTAATAGAATTTGAAAAAAGAATTAGCATTATAATTTATATTACAGATAACTAATACAGGTTGGTTGCTATATAGATAAATATAATACTTCATTAAATCAAAATATTATTTAAAAAAAAATGCGTTAGCAAAAATTATATGTTTCTTATCTGTGCGGAGTTTTAATAAAATAATTCATCTTACAAATATGTTTTAGCTTTTTACTCTCGATAGAATATTATTGTGAGTGTGGTTTATCGCTGATATTGTGAAGTGCCAACATCCACAAGAGAAATCGTCCAAGTTGTTTTTTTAACTTCGCCATTTAGCACGTTTGTTGATATATGGGGCAATGGACGAGTTATTTGAAGGGGCAATGCCCTAATATATTTTTCTTATCTTGCGATTTCAGCACTTGTAGGAGAATTATAAAGCGGGAGTGTTGTGCGAGGTGTGTTTTGTTTTAGTGGGTATAGTTAATTTTAAATGAGGTTATATTATTGAGGCTTACGATACTTAGAGTGTAACCTCTGTGCCTGTGCCATTGGTATTGGTTTTTATCGGAAATCTATTTTTCGTAATCAAACATATTATCAGATCTTATTGGTATCTACCTAAAGATTTAATACAGACTAGCTGTGCCTACAAACAAACATAGCGAGGTGTTATATAACATATATACCCTTCCTTAATAAATGGACTATTGAACAAAAAAAAAATCAATTCGAACAGTAGTTCCTGAGATTAGCGTGGTCAACGAAATTCTTTAACTTTATAATACTATAGTGTGCTTTACTAAATTTTAACCAATTTTTATGAAATTTTGATGATTATTCAGGACTTTAATATACCACGAATATTATAAGGAAATAAATACAAGCTAAATTCTACACTTATAAGAATAGACAAACAACAAAAGCAGGCCTATTGATAAACAGGAAATCGGAGAATAAGTAAATTCGAATGGTTTCCAGCGTTGAATTTCACCGTTTAACGGAAAAACTCCAGCGGAGGAATAATTATTAAACCTACAAAGCAGTAATACTCCATTACAACAAAGAACATTAATAATTTTTCTCCCACCGAATACTCAGCTTCTTTCAATTCGTACAGCTTCCCGCTTTATGAAATAAGTTTTTCTGTAACAAAATTACGTTTTATGAGTTTCAAATTGGGAGAAAACGAATTTTGTAAGTGTAGCGGGTGATGGGACTTCCCTTTGAGGGTATGAAACTCGAGAGGCTACTTAGCATTTCATGTTTATTTTTAACTGCAAATAGACATTTGACGGGTTTTGACGTAGATTATAAAATAGGTATTACGGGACGCCACATATGAACGTTAAAAGTAGTTAAAAACGTTAAAAAGTAGTTTCGAAAATGCATAGCAGATAAAATAAATAAAATCAAGCATCGTTACGCCAACAATTAGGGTTACCTGCGCCTATAAATGTTTCATATCAAAAATGCTTGTCAGATCAACCGTTATCTGAGGATTAAGTTGCAACGCCTCGGTTATGTATGTTTCGTTTACCTAACATCATATGCAATCCTGATGGTATGTGGTCAATGCTAGCCATGGAAATCTGCGAGTAACTTCATATAGAACAGCCGTTCTATCTGAAGTCAAAGATTTGCTGCTTCTCCAGAGTACTAAGATGATCGTCTCATATAAAAATGAACTAATCAGTCACGCCATAAATGGCATTACTTTCATAACATTTGCATCCGTAATTAAAGCATTAGTCAGATTACTATTATAATTAATGACATTTAGTGACAAAATTTGTGATTGAAGAAAGAAAAACACGAATCGCTGTACCGTAATTATGTTTTCGACCTTGTACAAAAAGAATTCATTCATTATTTATATTTCTTACAATGTAAGTCATGAAAATTCATAGATAAACATTTAGTATAACCATTAATCAAAGAAAAACAAGGTCACAGCTAGGTCAAAGAGCAAAGAATTCTGCCAAGGGCTAGGAGAATCCAGTGTCCTTGAGCCTCCCTACCAACCTTTCCTTATATTCGCGAAACTTCCCAATTTGCAAACTATGAATGCGTCAGACTGTACGCGAATGCTGATAGAATATTTTCTTAGTAGCAACAAAAAAAACCTTTGATAACGTGCCTGAAAAAAAAACGATACACGTTTAAATGTTGTACGTATACTTCTGTTACATGGTCATTGCAATTCATGAGAATAAAACATCATGAGAAAAAATTGCACTCTTAAAATTTAAAAAAAGATCTCTACGATGCGTTTAAAGAACACACATATTATAGTCAACAAATTTGCATTGATTATGACCTTAACACCTCTCACTTTCATTGCTCGTCAAAGATCTCTATTGCTTGATCAGATATTGTTCGAATAGACTTACACAAAAACGGTCCAATATCTTTTAAATCGAAAGAACTGTAGCTGTCAGAACATCAAACGAATTGTCCAGTAATATCGGAAATATAAATATTGCTTAGCTTAGTATAGTGATATTATTTCGCCAGCGATAGACCAAGCGCTTTAATCCACTTGATGCCAGAGGGGAACAGGACAGACGGATTATCATATCACATGAATATTTGATAAGATGTTCTGATTCAATTAGAAGACGAATGCGGTCCGGATACAGCCTCTTGAAATGTTGCGTATTTCAGCCGTTACGGGATTATAGTTCGACCCGTTGGCAGTTAGATGCATAAATTATAAGCTAAATTGTATTATGTGGAGCTGATTAGCCGCTTATGGTGGAGGGAGACTTAATTATATTATTGTATTATACGTCTGGTTTAGTGGAGTTTGGGACACTTAAAAGTATAGGTTAAAAATGTATATGCGAATGTGCGAGTTTTTAACCGATTTCCAAAAAAGAGGAGGTACTCAATTCGTCTGTATTTTTTTTATGTTTGATACATCGAAAGTTGTGGATAGAGTAAACCGATTTTGACATTTTTTTATTCAAAAGCTGTTGTTTACAGTTTGGTACCATTTTAATTTGGTTAATTTCTGACAAGGGCATCCATGAGAAAAAGGTATAAGTCTTAAATTTGCATAAAGGATGTGCACGACAAGTGAAGAAATATCTCAGCTTCTACTAATCCGATTCTCATGAAACTTGAAATGATCATTTGCATATCTTTTATTTTATAAAATTAAAGCAGCAAACGGGCATGCACCTCGTGGTAAGTGGTCACTGCCGCCCATGGATATCTGTAATCAACCCTAGATACGATATGATAGCCACAGATGTGTGTTTACTCTGGAAGACTAAGTTGGAACGCCTCGGAAGAATGTCTCCTTAGACTCAATCTTCAAACGAAGCACAGCAGCGCTTAATACTGCTGTCATTGGGTAAAAATAGGTGTGTCGACGCTTGCAGAGTTGAATCACAAATGGGGTCTTTCTCTAGACACCCTCAGTCTGAGAAGAGACCCGAGTCTATTTAAGGGAGCAATATTGTAGTAGAAATAGGTGTAAGCATTCTGTTTGGAATTACAAGGGCAACTCGGAGTGATAAAACTAAGTTGCAATGTACAAGACAGAGCTCCAGGTCATAAATCAGTGCAAAGTGCGGATCTTCCGGCCCACTTTATTATGTTTATTCATGATATTGCTCATCTAGCGAAAGTGAATCTTTGTTTACTGGCTCAGATCCGCCCGCTTAATGTCGGGCTTTAGCTTTTAATTTTGAAACGTTTTCCATTATTACAATGAGGTTATTGTTACGTTTTTTTAGTGTTTGAGTTGTGGCTTTCGTTTATACCCTCATTTTATAAAATGTCGCGGGACACTACTGTTGTCATACCACTTTGTTGGAAAGGTTAAATGGCTTGTTTTAATTTTTTTAGACGGCTTATTTTTTGCCTTTACAAGTGTCTTTGGCTCATAGTGAACCATATATAGGTTAGCAAGTTAATTCTTTTAGGTTGCAACTTTTTCTTTAGGATTCACTTTCAACGGCTTTTTTCCCATCATTACGGTTAGTCGGAAATTATTCGGAAGATTTCTTCTGTGGGTCCCTGTATTTGGGTACTTGACTTGTAGTGAGTTACCTCCTGCTTATGGAGGTAGCACTCTTTGTGGTTCGACTTCGGAAGCACCGCCGCCACAGTGTGTGTTTATAACATCAGCAAGCAGCAGTTCTGCTCTAAAAAGTGGAGATATCTCAGGGGTTCTCTCAAGAGTTGCAACGCATCTGTTGGTAAGATCTAGAAAGACTCTGATCTTCTTTGCGGTGGTTACAGATGTCCCTGAGAGCCATAGCCACTTACCATCAGGGAGACGGTATGCTCGTTTCATCGTCAACCCATTATTGTCCCACTACTGAGCACGGGTATTCTCTCAGAACGAGGGAGTCTTAGGCCATAGTCCACCGCGCTGACCAAGTGCGAATTGGTAGACTTCACACACTTTGAGAACTCTTTTTTTTAGAGAACTCTCAGATGTGTAGGTTTCCTCACGATGTTTTCCTTCACCTTTGATAATTATATTCAATTTTTTTAGAAAAAATAGTGGTGCGTGCGGCCTCTCAGTCTCGATTGAGAGGCCGAGATGCAACCATTAGGCTATCCCTGCACATGCTCGTTGACTGTGTCCATATTGTAAAATTCAATTTTACAATATGTTCAATTCAATCATTGGATCAATTTATTTACGTTTAATTTATTTAGGTCATACCGCAGCAGAACAACGTCAGTTGTTATGCAAGTTAGGAGCTCTCAATTAATTTCTGGTGAATGTTTGATCGCTGTTTTAATTAAAAACGGCTCGTTACGTTTTAATAGAGAATTTTTAAAGGCTCTGTAAATAATAAACTTCGCTTGGTTTATTTGATGATTGTACTCAATTGAAGTATTAATTAACAATTTTATAGTTTTTATGAGCGTATGAGGGAAAAGGTTTGGTTGAATTTTTAATATATGTAGGTTCCCTATAAGTGTAGTGTTAACCTAAAATAGTACTCATTTTTTTTTGACTTCACTCCAACATTGTTCTGCGATGTTAGTTATCTACTGCGGAGGCTTATGGTCAAGGAACGATGGTAAACACTAGTTTTAAGGTGGGTCACCCTGTTCTAGAAAACTCTAGTAGAATTTTTAAATATTGATGAATGGACCCTGCATATTTTTGATATAAAGATAAACTTGTATTATTCCATATAAAAGCATCCCGAAAAAGGTAATATATCTACGTCTATAAAATTAAAAAAAAAAAAACAGCCGTTTTATGATCAGAGTATACAGATGTATAGCTTGATGATAGAAAGGATTTGTCAGGCTAGATAAATTTATGCTTATAAATAAAATGTAACTTTTTAAGCGACTTCGAGAAGGGCTCTTGTTTCTATGTTCGACTGTATTTATTTTGTATGTATGTTTACCGATTTCTTAATAAATTCATTCACTTTAATATTTTAATGGAACAAGCTCGTAAGTGTACTTGCGGAAAAGGCCTTAAAATATATTTTTTGAAAATAGGTTAATGGTAACCTACTTTTTCAACAATATTCACGTTCTCAAGCCATTTGAATGTAAAAAGTGCTCGTTTTGAGTTCGCTTAAGAGGCGACGATAAATGCTTATGCAAAGTGTTATTATTTTTTTAAGGAGAAGACGCAAAGGCGTTGCGGAAAGGATGCGAGGGTGTGGCGATAGTAAAGGCGATTTTAAGAGCGATAAATCTATACCCTAAGATTACAATTAACATATATTTTCTTAGCTCGTACGTCTATTTACGCGATACGAAACTTTCTAAAATTGTATTCGTTTATTTTTTTTCCTAGGTACCTATATATTTGGATATGCTTCAGTGGTGAGTTCACGAGGCCTTGGCCAAAAGGCAAACTGAAACCTTAATATTATAATATTGTATTTGTAAGAATTTAAAGAATCTTATGCAATTTGTGATGTATCTTTCTCCGTCATAAATGAAAATCAGTAAATAATTTATTTAAATACAACCTACATATATACGATATTAATGTGTCTCAATCACGCATCATTAAATATATTTTTTAGTCTAAAAATTTTACACGATATTTCCCTGTGTCAGTGCAGCATAATTGACATTTCCATTCATCCCGCTCCCTCTTACGCTTAAACTGACACCACACACGAAAGCGGAGCATTACCGGATTGAGCGGAAATGGGTCAGGCGAGGATTTGAAGTCGTTGCGACTGATTTAAATATAACGAAGGGATGAAGGGATGTAATAAGTGAATCGCAAGTGCGTCCCATTGTGTCGTGCGAGTGATGACTTCTTTGTATACTCGTGTTACTAACGTTGAAATTGAAGGATTTTGTAACCTTTGAAATATGAAATTGTGTGATTGCTCATAGCTTTGCTGTTGATAAATCACTTTAGTAGAAGAAATATCAATACGTTTTAGACCTATTTTATTGATTTTTTTCAAAATAACAGTTTTAGCGTAACTGATTATAAGTATTCACTGTTATTATGAAGCTTCAGTAACCGAATCAAAATAAAGGGCATATGCATACGGGAAGTATGCAACTACAAGAGCTTTTATTCTAAGGATTAAGTGGAACGTTTCGTATGACTGTCTCCAACCATAATTTTTGACAAAATAAAACTATGCTTGACACTTAATAGTGATAAGCATAGTTTTCATTTTATATTGATAAACACTTAAAAGTTTAAATTAATGCCAGAAGTAGGTATGTCATGTAACGTTCAGTAAACAAACCCAAATAGAAGCTCATGGAGGCATATGCATTACTTCCCCTGAGGACTAAGTTGGAACGTTTCATATAAATGTGTTTTACCATAATTACTAACCAAATAAAACTGTGCTAAAGACTCAGTATAAACACTTCAAAGTTTTAATTAACAGCAGAAGTAGGTACATCATATAATGTTCAGTAATCTCGGCTCACTTATATATGAGGCGACCATCTTACTCCTCAGGAGTAGCAGCGCATCTGTGACCGACTTCAGATAGAACCCCTGTTCTATATGAAGTTGCTTACAGGTGTCCATGGGCGGTAGTAACCATTTACCATCAGGTGGACAGCATGCTCGTTTGCTACTTTATTCTTATGTAAAAAAAAATCAAACCCAAATAGAAGCTTATTAAATGCATTACTTCCCCTAAGAACTAAGTTGGAACGTTTCGTATAACTCTCTTTAGTTGTCAACAAATAAAACTATGCTTACCATTCAGATTAAACATTAAAGTTTAAATTAACAGCAGAAGCACTTTTATCACGTGACTTTCTGTCAATAATGAGGCATCATAGCCTGAGATTCAGTTAAATTTATTATATTATTTTCAATTCAGATCTCAGTTATAGGTGTCAACAATATTTCCCCGCATGTGCCGGTAACCGCAGAATTAATACCGGGCGCCCATCGCCGCATTCGTTTTACATAATAAATCACTTTCATTGCGTCATGAATATTCATTTGGGAAACATTGTTTTTTGTGGCACGCTCTCTGAGTATACGGCTATAATGTAACAATGTTTTTAGTTTTTTCATACTAAGTTATATCGGTTCTTTTAAGTTGAAGTTAATAGAGATCTTTTAGTTCTTATACGTCTCGTCACTCAAACATTTGTCTTATGACAACGAATATGAAAATATGAAAAGTGGTAAGGAACAGAATTCTCAGGGGTAACAGTAGTACAGTCATCAGTATCCATAGATATGAAATAAATGCAATTTGAAACTTTACGTCTACAAACTAAAATATACGCTTGATCCTAATTATAAGGAACTATTATTTGGAGACTGTACCTTCGTTTCATCTTTATGTTCTTAAAATCTAAAATACGCTAAAATTTCGAAACAGCATGTGTATATTTACTGTCAATAACAATAAGTAGTTTACATATGCTGCAATATTCACAATAAGTAGATTTTAATACGTGTTAGTGTAGAACATCTTTCATGATTTATCACACATCATACAGATACTTTCAAATCACCTTTTTCTTTTTTTAACCGACTTCCAAAAGGAGGAGGTACTCAATTCGTCTGTATTTTATTATTATTATTTTTTATTTATGTTTGATACATCGAAATGGATGGTTAGAATGGACCGATTTTGATATTTTTTTTATTTGAAAGGTGTTGCTTAAAGTTGGGTCCCATTTTAATTTGGTTCAGTTTTGACAAGGGCATCCATGAAAAAAACGTATAAGTCTTAAATTTGCATAAAGGATGTGCTCGACAAATGGAGAAATAACTCAGCTTCTACCGATCCGA
>DWNE01001438.1:0-22073 GCA_018249875.1 Cecropterus toxeus | reverse complement strand
AACAAACGAGCATGCAGCCCCCATGATGTAAGTGGATACTGCCACACATGTAAGCAACTTTATATAGAACAGGGGTTATATCTGAAGTCGGTCACAGATGCGTTGCTACTCCCGAGGACTAAGATGGTCGCCTCATATATAAGTGAACCGGCAACCACACCCTTCCACCGAACGCAAAAACTGCTTCACGCTAGAAATAGGTGTGGCGGTGGTACTTTCCCGGTCGCACAACATTGGTTCTACCACCTTTAATTCATTAAAATAGATCCCCTAAAACGCGAAGATATAATAAAAAGACCAAATTTAAATATTTCCTTGGATGTACAATCAATAGTATAGAGTTACGCGTCTCAAAGCGACTGTCACATGCATCGTTAATCATCTTGCTTTGAAGTCTACAAAGAGAGTGTGGTTATGATATCCTTTGAGTATTTTTCAACTTTTAATCACTTAACGCCGCATTAATTTGAGTTGTTAGTAAACTTATCCAAGAATAGGAGACTTGTACACATTTTTATTTATTATTGTGTCCAGTGTCGGATCCAAGATTTATGTTTGGAGGCCTTGACCACCCGAAGATAGGTTTAGTTTTAGGTTAGGGTTGGATCCTCCAATCTAAGATTTTGCTGTGTGACGAATGGTCTCAAGTACTTGCTTCCAATGGTTAGTGCGTCGAGGATCTCTTTGTCCTGGTGCCTACTTTACCCTTCCTTTATCACACCATACGCCGAAGCATAAAGTTCCATCCTCATCACTGGACTTGTAGCAGTTCTCCACGATTAAATTTTTGCGCTCATTCCTGCCACGAGCGTGCAAGATGTGAAATGTTCCTACTGGTATACTTCTAGGAACTTGTAGGAGCGCTATGATATGGGGATCTTCAAGAAAGGTAGAAAAACAGCTCTCCTCTAAAGCCGGCCATGAATTGGTGACTTCTACAGGTATAGCAAATGTCCATAGGCTTCGGTGACTACTTTTAATATGGTATCGTTCAAATCAGATGTGAGAGGTGGTTGAAGATGGAGTCTCTTGTAAGTATATTGTTACAATTTTTCCAACTTTAATAAATCAATCAACTTAATGAATAGAAAATTACAGTAAGATAATATTCATTTAAAATTAGCAATGCATAGTATAACTTAAGTAATTCTACAAGAAGAATATTAAGGTGTTTTATACATATCAGTAAGATACCATATGGCGAGAATGTTACTGAGATGAGTTGGCAATATTCTGAAATATATCCGCCATATTGTCATTGCGATAGTCGTAAAGTCGTTTAGTGACTATAAAGCGAGTAATGTGCAGTAAATCTATTCTAGTTTAAGCACTGAACTCGTATTTCAAATCTGTAGGTCCTAAATAAACGACGATGCGATCACGATTTTGAGTGTAGCTACATTGCCCATTTTTTTCTAATTGAGACTTTGATATGTTTTTTGATTAGTAACAAATTTAACAAAATTGTAACCAAAATTTATGTTTTTTTTTTTTTTATCACATTATTAAAGCAGCAAACGAATATGCAGCTTACATAGGCCATAAACATAAGAAAGCTACTTTATATAGAAAAGGGGTTGTATTTAAAATTGATCACATGTGCGTTGCTGCTCCCCAGTCAGAGAGCTGGCAACGACTGTTGCGACCGAAAGGCAAGATCTTCACGACAGGAATAGGTGCGGCGGTGGTACCTTCTCAGTCGAACTACACTGATCCTACAACCTTCCACATCCATTCATCCATTCTTTTAAGGTCCACTGCCTCCCCTAAATAGTGCCACTCCAAGCGGTCCTGTGCCTCGGTTTCTCGTTGTCATATTCGGGTCATCGAAATACATAGTCGGGGTATTATGTGTATTAATTTGTACATGTATATAAGTAATAATAAAATAAATACTCATTTTCGATACAAAAATAAGCGTTTTTGAATACGTTTTCGAAAATCATCCAGGCTAGACCCGTAACTCAACCACTCTATAAATCTTAGTCAACGGACTTCTGCTGCACATGAAATCCTACTGCATTTTATGATATCGTAAATGGATTTTTCGCGTTTAAAGACAAAACATGAAAAGAAGACTAGAAATGCAATATTAAAATATTTTAAGAAATGATGTTCCTTTTGAGACATAAAATACATAAGGTATATTTTTTATCAGAAGTAGCAAACGAGTATGTGGTTCATCTGATGGTAAGTGGATATTGCCGCATGTAGAAAAGGGGTTCTATCTGGAGCCGATCATAAATGCCACCTTAAAATTTTGGTAATAAAGTGTTTTCTAGCTCAGAATATATTTGGAACGAACTGAGTCATACATAAGAAGTATGTACAATACGAAACTTAGCGCTTACAACATCTAGACGTGTCTAATTTTTGTAATTTTTGTTTGTATATATTTTTTTATTTAACATTTCTTATGATTTATCGTCATAATATCAACATAAAGTGTCTAATATGCATATATTTGTATTGGTATATTTACTAGTTTTTATTAAATATCCATATTGTAATGAAATAAAAAAATCATGCCGTTCTCCTTTTTTTTTTGTAAGTGCTATTTAAAATTGTATAACTTTTGTCATTTTCTCAATTGAGACGAATCTAATAACACTTCTAATGGCAAAATCGATCAAAAAGTTTGTCAAAGAAATGGACAAACATATTCAATGAACATTATCCTCATTATGACACACTCGTGTAAAAATATAAAGTTGAATTTCTATTTTACAGCTAAAGCAGCGGTTAAAATTCCATTTTACTGGCACTGCTCTATTTATCCTTATCTTCGTCACAGACAGACCGGAGAATGAAAAATGTCTGCGAAAGAAAGTACATATATAAACATCTGACATTTGAGTTCAAATGAGGCGAGGCAAGAGGTCCTTACGGACCGCTCTCAGAGAAAAACAAATACGGGTTAAAAGAGTAATTTTAATGAAAGTTTGAAACTTTTCTCTCATTTCCTCGCATCGTTAGCTCCTTCTTGCTGTCTGTGAAGAGCAAAACATACTTGGGGTTGCTCTAGCTCTCAAGTAGATTCTTCAGTAGAAAATGTCTGACCGGTTATGATTGATGCTTTATGTTTAAGTTAGAGAGCAATGCCGTCCATTTCTGTTATAATAGTATTAAGTGCTAACTTCTGGTTGGAGAGATTCGATAACGCGAACGATTTGTACGATACGTAAGTAGGAATTTGCGCTTCAGAAGTAGCAACAACTATATGGCGTAAAGGATTTTTTTTTATAAATATGAAGTAGCAAACGAGCAAGCAGCCCAACTGGTGGTGAGTGGTTACTGCCGCCCATGCACATATATATAGAACAGGGTTTCTATTTGAAGACGATTACAGATGCGTTGCTACTCCCGAGGGCTAAGATGGTCGCCTCATATAGAAGTGATCCGGCAACCACACCCTTCCAACGAAATGCAAGAACTACTTCACGCCAGAAATAGGTGTGGCGATGGTACTTCCCCGGTCGGAACTACATTGGTTCTACCACCTGGCAAATGAGATGTAGGCATATAAATGTATTTATGGTTAATTTCAAATGTGTATGTATGTGTGTATTTTAATTTCTTTGGCACGAACTACACATATAAAGCGTTATATTAAACACATGTATAATTATAAACAAAAACATTGTTGTAGGCAGTCGGGTTTTTTCTTTTAATAGTTTGTATAATGTTGTAGTAAAATTGTTTAAATATAATTTTGTTTCGTTATTATCAAATAGGAACGTTCACAGTACAGTTTCCGCTCACGATAGCACAAACTGGCAACGAAATTATAATCCAGCGTCCAATCAAACGTCCGTATTGATCTGATCCTCTTACCGGATCCATTATGGACCAAATTAAGTTTGTGAAAGTAGATGCGCCGTATAAGGAGGGTGGACAGAGCTCGGTATGTTGTAGACAATAGATGTATTCTGTTATACGTGAATGAGCCGATTGTTTGACAGACTCTGGCTATTTTACTAATAAAGTGCATTATTTTAGACTTTGGGAGTTTTTTTAACAGACGAAGGAGTCCACGTTGGTAAGCGCACAGCCACACGATGGTAAGTTGTTTCTGCCGCCCATACACATCTGCAAGCAACTTCATATAAAGATATTAAAATCATTAATAAAAACATTGAAACAAAAAATCCGACTGCTTAGAACAAAATTCTCGTTTCTATATTATCGATATTTAATTTATATGAGATTTTTGTCAAAATAATCAACTAAAAGTATAACAGTATATATATTCAGATTGGTCTATTTCAGTCCAATCCGTCTAATACGTCCAGCCATTTAGGCTGTAGCGCGTGCCAAAGAAATGGACATACATACAAACAAACATACACTCGAAAAACATTACCCTCCTTTGGACGGGTAAAAGCGGTTTCTATTTAAAATCAGTCACAGATGCGTTGCTACTCTCATGGACTAAAATTGTCGCCCCATACATAAGTAAACGTGTATTGCAAGGTCATATTATAACATATTTTTTACACACATATGACTATGTCATTTGTCTATACACAAATGACATAGTCATTTTATGTATGTTACGATGTCCTTGGGAATTGGGCACTTCATAAAATGTCTTACTCCAATATATAACTACGACCTATAATAAGTCGCTAATCCCATTTTGGTATGCCGTCGGATTATTATCATTATATACATCGATCTAAGTACGGATGTAATGATTGACATACCATCAACCTTTCTCTATACGGAGTCCCATGTGATTGTGTGATACCAAATATGTAGGAAGTATTATAAAGGAGTTATTATGATGTAATTCAATTCTACGTGTAAATTATACCTAATTTTATTAATTTTACCAGGTGGTAGAACCAACGTAGTTCGACCGGCTTAGTACCGGTGACATACCTATTTCAGTCCAAAATCAGTGATAACCTCAGATAAGAGATAAGGAGTCCGTAGTACATCAGGTTGGCGACAGTTGTGCTACTATCCCTGTGAATTTGTCAAATGTATGCATTTTTTCGGAAATTAATGCACTTCAACATTTAATTTTTGAAGAACTTACTGTAAGAAATAGCATTACATGGATTTTTTTACAAATTGAAATTGTGAGAGCTTCGTGAAGTATACTATTGTAGCACTATAAGAATCCGACGCTGAAATCAGAAATAGAATACCAGCGAAAAACTCATTTAAAACTGAATCTAGCGTCTTAGGAACATGCCGTATCGCTGTAGTGGTCACGAGCGATCTGCTGGATCTTTAATCTGTATAAAAAATGTTAATATAAATAACGCTTTCTACAGACATAGACCCACACTGGGATTTTCTCCTGTGACGTGGGTGCCATGGACGCACACAAGGATGAATACACGAACAATTAGACCCAGAACAGAAATCTAAATTCATGATTCAGAGATGTCTGTCTGGCCGGGGATCGAAACCGGTACCCACTGCGTGTCAGACCAGTATGGTGACCGCTTCGCCACACGCATAGTCGCGCGGGTTAATATAGATTAGCGTGATATAATTAAGGCAAAGCTATACCGTAAACGTAAAAAAGAATAAAGTTTGAACACATTTCATTCTTCCTTAGTTAACAAAAATGTTTGATAAAAGCTTGACGGACATAAAATCATTATTTTGAGCTAGAGACTCTAAGCACTTCTCCTACCATCCTCGTTTAGTCTGCTGTTCATGGTTTTCTGTAATGAACAAGATTGAATGTCTAATTGAAGTCGGTCACAGACGTGTTTTGTAGTTGAAGTTGCTCTTAGGTTCTCTTCCTTTTAAATCAATGCCATTAGTATGAGTTTAAAAAAAAAAACACGCCTTCTACACTCATAGCCCCACACTAGGATTTTCTCCTGTGTCGTGGGTGCCATGGACACACAAACACCCAGACCCAGAACAGAAATCTAAACTCATCATTCATATTTCTGTCTGGCCGGGAATCGAACCCGGGACCCATTGCGCGTCAGACCGGTATGGTGACCGCTCGACCACACGGGTCGTTTATTATGATTCCTTGAAAAGAATATCGTTTACTTATTTGCCCCTACATTACAAAGTTTGGGTGCTCCCCCCCAGATCCGGCGCTGCTACTGGGACTGTAGCTGTATCTTTATCTGTATCGCTATAGCTATAGCTTTATCTGTAGTTGTATCTGTATCGCTCTACATTCGTTTATCGTGAGACAAGTCAGCACCAAATCAGGGCGTATTTGACACCAACCAAGTTTTCCATTCAGCGCCTCCGCAGCCGCCACAATTCAAAACTATTTACCCGAGGGTCGTAATTCGATTACGCTCGTCTCATTTCGCACGAGATGTCGTGATTCGAGAATAATTCGAGAACGCATTTGGATTTCGAGTTAGAACAGAATAGGGTTCTAAGTGAATTAAGTAAGATGAATAGTTTGGGGTGTCGCTAGTTGAAATGGATGTTTTGTTTCTGGTTTTCTTGGCAAGTATTGTTTTGTGTTTTAATATTTTCAATCCTTGTTTGTTGCATTGAAAATATTAAAACATACGGTTGTGTTAATGGTTGATGGACGTTAATTGGATACACGCAATAGTATAAATCAATGCGTCGGGAGAATGTTAGGTGAGTATTAAGTGTTTTTAATATTTTAACCTTACAATGAGTTTCTTGATAGAATGGGATGGATAGAATGGATCAACGAGGCCTGCAACAGCAGAGCAGCCGTCGACTTTGAAGAAAGACTCTTTTCACATCTTTCTTTAGATCCCCATATCATAGCGCTGCGGAAATACATCAGAAGGATATCCATTCCACCAACTTTTTCTTATACTAATGACGTTCGCGTTGGTAACAGTTCCATACGTACATGTTTTCATCAATTACTTTCGTAAACTTAGTAGTGTTCTTAGTACAACTTTAAAACGTCTCGAAACGATCGTTCCTTACGTTTTCGCTCATAGATTGTTAGGTTACGTTTTTGGTCATAATATGCAAAGTAAAGTGATTGGAAAATCTTTGGAAGAAACGCAAACAATTATAGTTTTGAGGAATCTAATGAACTCGTACTAAGGGCATGGAGCCCTCCATTTGTTACAATACCAATATAGTAAACCATGCCATTTACAGCGTTTGGGAACATACATTAGTGGCCATTGTCCGTTTAATAAGGCTTGCGCGCTTTCCACACACCTTATAAGGGACCGACGCGCAAACGAGGTTAATTCACACGATCTAGCGTGGAGTGAATAGATTTAGAAGTGGCAGCTACGCATAGTAACCGCGTTGTAGTTACCAAAAGCGTCAGATTTATGATTAAAATGATAGTAAACAAATAAATTGGAACGTGTTTAGTCCCGGTTTGTATATATTAAACTATCTACAAAGTTCTCCTGGGACTTAGAGGCAATTTGGACTTAAAATTTTACTAGTAATTTACACATGTCTTGGAGTTTTCAGTTTATTTTTTATTCTTCATGTTAATTATTTATCTGATTTGTATAAATTGTACATGGAACTTGATTTTGTTAAGAAATAAATATTATAATTTGTATATATATATTTGCTTATTATGTTAGTCTTTTCTAAAATGTTAAGTGATTTCGTAAGGAATTGGAAATAATAAGTAATCGCTAGTTAAATATGAGCGTTAGAGTTATAGAGACTACGTTAAGCTGGATCCTATTTGACTATCCAGTCCACCAGACGGTAAGTAGCCACATCCGCCCATGGATGTCTGCGTAACTTTATATAGAACAAACATTCCATTTGAAGTCTTTTTTTATCGGACTGAAGTAATAAACGAGCATGCAGTCCACCTGATGGGAAGTGGTTTCTGCCGTCCATAAACATGTGTAAGCAACTTCATATAGAACAGGGGTTTCATTTGAAGTCGATTACAGATGCGTTGCTACTCCCGAGGACTAAGATGGTCGCTTTATATATAAGTGACCCGGCAACCACATCCTTTCACCGACACGGAATAATTGCTTTCCGCTAGAAATAGGCACCCCGTCCTAACCATACTTGTTCTAATAGCTTGCAAATTTGTTAAACTAATTGTTGTTTTTTAATCTTGTCATCGGAAGATACTTTTGCTTACACTAAGTAATCTATTCAAAATTTATTGTTATTTTACAATTCTAACCGTTCCTAACTCTGCTTCATTACAAGATGACCACATGTACTGAGCGCCGACGTATGATTTACTTTTTGTTTCCCCAAATGGTCATCCGTTATTTTGTAACTTCCGCTCTCTAACAATTTGACTGTATAGTAATTGTACAAAACGATACAATTGTTGGTTTAAATAAAATTTTGAATATGGCACGCGATCGTATTTAATCGTCTATGGCGATCCTAAATATTTCGGAAAAATATATGTGAGAGGGTTTATTTATTCTTCTTTTGAATAGTATTTTCTTTTAAAAATATTGTTGGCTCAGTTCACACGTAAACAGTAAAATCTATAATCCCATCTAAAATTACTTATATCTGTTATTTCTTCAAAATCTATCTATCTATAGCTGTCTCACAGATCTGACATTTAAAAGGTTCGATACAGAGTAGTCCTCTAAATTATGAATTTAGTGGCCTGGTGCGTATTTTTATATCTCTCGTGTGTATTTGTGTGTATGTGCCATGCAAACATTTGCACATGCAAAGACGAATACACAAACACCCAGACCCAGAGCGAACATCTAAATTCAACATTCAAATGTCTGTCAACATTCAAATCGAACCTGGGACCCACTGTGCATCAGACCGCCATGGTGACCGCTCCGCCATGCGGGACGTCAAACATATACTCGTAACATAGCCATTCCTGCCTTCTATGCGTGTATTATCTTCACTTAGTCTAGGATAAGCGAATTTACATTATAAATCTCACTTATAAGCGGACGTAACCGGGAGCTAAAGCTAGTCTGTATACGTATATGTACATTATCGTTGCTGAATAGGAAAAGCCTCAACAAATAAAGTCTTTAAGCCGGCGAGGGGCGGTTATAGGTATCGGTATTCGAAGGGTTGTTTGCACATTTTAATCTTTAATGCCAACTTGGGTTCAATAGCAGGGAAAGTTCCATACTTAGCGGCCGAGGAATCTTTTGCGGAGCTTAGCTTAATAATACTGGAGTATGCCTACTTTGGAATACTTAGCCTTGGAAGGGATCGATACAATTTGAGTTGGGCTTTGTTATCAATGCCCGATTAAAGCCGTTATTTCTAATTTAATGATATAAAAATCGAATGTTATTGAAAACGCCTAAATTGTTTTTCTTCTTCTAAACTATTCAAATATCGCTTTATGGCTCGATTCTGTGTTATCACGTGTATATCACGTATTAACTGTAACCATACATAGTCAATCAATTAATATCACACAATCGCACATTCAAACAGCTAATAAGGATATGAGTTATCAATGGCATCTAGTGGCAGAGTTGCAACCAAGAAACAATATTCACTGGCTCAAACCAACTAGTGCTCGGAATTTACATTTATACCTCAAAAGATCTTAGCAGTAAACTCTCTTCACACGCCATGCTAAATGTGTACAGAGTTGAACTTTTCACACTTAAGCCCCACGCGACAGATGTTGAGGGCTCTCGTGTGAAGAGTCCTTACGCCCGACACTCGGGTACACGCTACATCTGATTAACGCACTATAGTATCTACGCACGTTTGTGACGAATTGATTTGTGTGCAAGTTGGGGGCGCCACTTATGCGCTGACGGTAAATAGAAAACGCATTTTTTTAAATTATAAGTACTAAGTCTGCAATGGGCATTGTGGCCGCCAGATGCTAAGCGGTTATTTATTCTCAGACATTAGTTATTTCCATGGGTGCTACTTATGTATCTAGTTAGAATAGGTTATTTTATATGATCAAAGTAGGGAACGAGCACTCCACCTGATGGTAAGTGGTCACAGCCGCTCAAGAAATATGTAAGCAACATCGTTAAGAACAGGGGTTCTATCTGAAGTAAATTATACACTCGTTGCTACTTCCGAGGTACCGAGCCACGTGTAAGTTTTCCGGAACTACTAAAATATTATTTTATTTTTAAAATGATAGTTTAGCCGGAAAGTAAAACGAGTGTGGTACTAACGGTGAAGCAGTTTTTGCGTTTCGATGGAAAGGTATGGTTGTGAGTAGACTTTCATATGTAGCGATGGTCCTACCTTTGGGGAGTAGAAAGCATCTGTGGTTGACTTCATAATACTTCATCTAGAACCGTTTATTATGGGATTGAAGTAGCAAATGATCATGAAATTCATCTGATAGTAAGTCTAAAGTCAATCAGATGTGTCGCTACTCCCGAGACTTAGATGGTCACCTTATAAATAAGTGAGACGGCAACCACTCCCTTCCAACGAAACGCAAGAACTGTTACATGCTAGAAATAAAACCTCTGTTCTATATGAATTTGCTTACAGATGTTCATTAGCGGCAGAGGCTGAGTGAGTGTACTGCATGCTCCTTTGCTACTTCAATCTTTTCAAAATAGTATAAAACGGACCAGTCATGGTTTAAAAAACGTTAGCAACAATATACAGTTAAAGTAGAGTAAAGTGCGACACAGTTTGCCTAATTATCCACTACGGAACGAGCGCCCCATTAGGTCAAGTTTCGCGTACATAACACCCCTTCAATGTTGGCATAGATACTGAAAATATACAGAATGCGCTTTGCAAAATTGTCGCGAGTTTCAGTTGTGACGTCTTTTGATCAGTAAAGTAGAGTAAATCGTTTAAGTAACTTTTTACCGAGGACGAATCATTGCCTAATATTTTGGGTTTCAGGTGGTAGAACAATTTTTCTGGTTTTGAGGGTTTGGTAAGTGATACATTTATCTGCAGTGTTGCAACTTAGTCCTAAATATAGCAACACATCTGTTTTAAACTTCAGGTTATTTAACCGTATCTGAAGTTGTTCACAGATATCCTTTATCAGCAGTGTCCACTTACAATCAGACGGACTGCATGGTCGTTTACTATTTCCAGATAATAATAAACAAATCCACTTAGCTCTCAGGAATAGTAACGCATCTGTAAATATACGACTAGATGAGACTATAGTTGCAACTAGGATTAATTAATTACAAAAGTTGTAGATGACAGTCACCACTTACCTTTAGATGGCAGCTACGAAACTTCTGTTCCATAACTAGTAACATTGTTAAAAAAATTAAACCAAAAAATCCGAATGCTTAAAACGAAATTTTTGTTCATTCGTATGTAATATAAATTTATTCATTTATGCATACATACTTACGCTCGAAAAACATTACCCTGCAGTCAGAAAAAAAGAAACAAAATTTGATAAGTCCTATGAGCTTGTAAAACTTCATACTGTATTAAATCGATTGTCACATACATTCATTTTTTATATTCTAAGACAGCTGGTTAGCTCGGGTTCGCGTTTCTCTATTAATTTTAACTGATGTAATTATGACTGTCTGTCCTAATTATGCGTGTGTGTTTATTAATTTAGGACCCTGGGGTTTGTGTTTGTACTCAGATTGCTGGGATTATGTAATGTTTTTGTCACTTGTTAATATTTTTGGTTCATTATTCATAAAACACAATGAAATTAAAAAAAAAATTATGTTCTATTTATTACTTTCAAAAACAAACTTAAGTGCAATGTTTGTTTTACTGTCTGTAAGTAGTTTAAGCACTGGTACTTAATACTATTCTTATTGATTTTCCAAAAGTGTCATCATTAAGTAGAATTGTTACTTATATATCAAGTTTAATTTATATTATTATAATCGACTCAATAAATCTTGTGCAATGTGTTTAATCAACTGTTCAAACAGAAAAATATAGGTACTATATTGAAGAAACTGTCTGTGCATCAAATTTCAGCGAAATTCAACTAGTAGTTTTTCCGTTAGAGAGTATCAAACACATATGCATCCTCACAAATTTTCGCATTTATAATATTATTAAGATTTTACTGCAATTTTTGTTTGTCACTGCCTACACCAAGCGTGAAGGTACATTGGTATGAACAACAATATCCTATCACATAAACACGCATCCAGCTTATATAGTATATTTAGTAACATTTGTTAAACTCTAAGAGAGCTCTTTTTTTTCTTTTATTATTTTAATTTCAAGGTGGTAGAACCAGTGTAGTTCGACCGGGCAGGTACCGCCGCCAGACGCTTTTGTAACGTGAAGCAGCTCTCTCGTTTCGGTGGAAGGGTATTGTCGCCGGCTCACTTATTTATGAGGCAACCTTCTTAGTCTTTGGGAGTAGCAACACATTTGTGATCGACTTCAGATAGAACCCCTGTTCTATACGAAGTTGCTCACAGATGTCCATAGGCGGCAGTGACTACTTACCAACGGGTGAATTGCATGCGCGTTTGCATCTTCAATGTGATAAAAAAATGTAAATATACTGTCGCCAAGGACTTCATCCGCGTGGAAATAGGTTATGGGTTAAGTGGTTGTCATCATATGGGCAGCAAAAGTTGAATTGATTGCATAAAACCTCCATGAAAGTCTTTAAATATACCAAGTTTTATAAAACGATAAAAATGGCCTTGGTGATTACGAAAAATATATACCTACCAAAACAATTTTATATTTAACTATTCTATATGTAATTGTACTCTTTTCCCCACATCCTACTTTTTCTATTCTGCCGGCTTCCCCCAGGTTTAATTTATTTTTACTGCTCGCTAAGATCGTGTGTTTATTGCCTTGTAGCACAGAGCCTTTCTTCAGCAGATTTATTCGGCTCGCTTCGACCTCAGCCGTGGTCACCATAAATATTACGCTTTTAGTGCTAAGTAAAACAAATTAATGGATTGCATTATATAGATAACGATTTGGATTTGTTGTTTGTTTAAACTGTAGTGAAATAAAACGATAACTGTGTTAGTTCAGTTGTGTGGCCTGTGTGTCAACTTATGTGTCTAGCTTTTTGGGATACATGTTTGTAATGAAGACCCGCGTGGCGGAGCGGTCACCATACCGGTCTGACACGCAGTGGGTCCTGCGTTCGATTCCCGGCCAGACAGAAATGTGAATGATGGGTTTAGATTTCTGTTCTGGGTCTGGGTGTTTGTGTATTAGTCTTTGTATGTCTATGGCACCCACGACGCCTGAAAATCCGCCAAGAAAATCCTAGCGGGGGGCTATGGATGTAGAAAGCGTGTTTAAGCGTGTAAAAACTTTACTAATATCGACATATTTTGATAAATTATTTACAGTAATTGATTTCTTGTAATCCACGCAAGAAAAGAGCCTTTTTATCGTAAAACATACGATAAAAAGATTTTCTGACTTTTTAGTTTAGCTAATGACAAAAGCGTGTTTCTTAGATTTTTTTTACTATTATTTAATTTTATTGAATCATGGAATCAAACAACAACACAAATTCAAACAGCTATTCCAGCTAAAATATTCAGATTTATTATCATTCATTTCCTTTCTAAGATCCGTACTAACTTTTACTGCCAATAAAACAGTTTTATTGAATTTTTGATCAGTTACAGACAGATATTTATATACGACAAAATCAATAAAACGCTTTATAGATCCGACATTACTGTGCCAACTCGATCTACAAGTAGTCGGTTATGAGAATAAAATATCAATAAAACAACTATATTATACGTTCAAGTATGGATACTTCGTCGTCAAAGTGATATTACTCGAATGGATATAAAATGAGTATTTATGTGCGTAGTAGGGTGTCCAGGTGACATGCAAAAACGTTCTTAAGATCAAACAACAAGTGTTTGGTATTACAAGAACAAGAATCTGACGGCTTGACTGTTTTTTTTTGTTTTCCTAATAATATGTTTAATTTAACGAATATTAACGATTTTTAAGTTTTCGTCTATAGTGTCATAAAGTGACCTAAGTATATTTTGTATAAATTACAAAATACAGGTATATTTTAAGAATGCTCTATTTATTAGCTTTCATTTCATACCCATATGCAAACAGACGATGAGCAAAATTCTAATGATATGTCATATGTCACAATCCATCAAGCCGTTTGGGATGAAGCGCGTGCCAAAGAAATGGACATACAAACATACATATATACGCTCGAAGAACAATACTTTCCGTCTGATGCAGTCGCCTAAAAAGGAAAAGCGCTTAAGTAGCTTTTCTGTGTGTCTTTGGGCACGTTGAAAAATCATGCTACTGATTTAGGGTATGGAAAGAGGGTGGGGGAGATTAAGAGGTTTCTAGTTTTATTCTCAACCAATAAAACAAGATTAATTATTAATTGATCATAGGCTTTATATATACAAGAATTATGTGTTCATAGCACTTAAAATATAGGGATTCTTAACGTGATGCTATGATTATATAAAAAAATTGTCATACTTATGCCATTATATCGTTTATAGAATGAATTTAAAGCAATCTTTCCGTCTCTTGGATATAAGCTTATCTCTCAATATTCGATGCACAATCCTAAGATCAATTTGAGTCTCTGCCATCCGCATAAAGGCACGTACCTTACCAGGAAGACTATTCCGTGCATCCATTAACAAAGTTTGTGGAGATTTAAAAAGTTAATGTCACATTTAACCGAATTTGATATATTAAGTAAGTGAGGTAAAAAGGAAAAAAAATGGCTAAAAGGGCAGACCTGCTTGGACAAAGGCATAACGGTCATCCTATCTTTTTACAAAATTTGTCTGTATTGTTGCTCCTTTAAAAAATTACAGGAAAACATTCCTGCATCTCGTTACATTCATAATGGTCACCCTATCTCTTTGTACATAAAAGATTTCAGTTATAAAGTACAATTGTGCCCGTACTACGAATTTGTTACGTTCAAAACAATCAATGCTTCCGTTTAACCTATAAACTGCAATGTGAATTTTACATTCACGTTGTTAGAAATATCTTGTAATGTTTTTTGCAATGCTCGGAAAACGTAACGAAAACGTAAACCATGATTGTTTTGATACGTGATTATCTCAGTAAGGGCACTGGTATTCTTACAGCATCGATTGTTGTTTAACGTCTATGAGCTGAAGTACTCGTGCTTCGTTACCGTTCGACGAACATGAAACGTGATATACTTTCGGATAGAAAAACTGAATATTAACCTCGTATATGCCATGAAAAGTATGCAAATTTTTAACGTTATCTTTTTATGTAAAATGGAGATATAAAAGTCTTAAACCAAAGGATGTAGTGACGTCACTAAAACAGTCGCCATCTTTAAATCCCGAAAAATATCAAAATCAAAAGTAGCCTTTAGATTGATTAGTTAAATAAGCTACATACATGCAAAATTTCATGTAAATCGGATTAGTGTTTCTTACATACACTATCTTATTTTTATATTTAAGTATATATTAACTACTCTAATAATGTATACTTTATTAAGTATGCGTGTAAATTGAAGTACCCGTTAGTTTTACAAGTGTATTTATTAGCCAATTAAGTGGAAAGTGTATTAATTGTTATATTGTTAGCAGTAAAGTCTTTAGATTGATCGGTAATAAACTTTTTGATGTTCCCAATTAATGTGTTTGCGTTATAGTTCCATTAAGGAGTAGTTGTTACTTCTTTCATGTACCTACACGGAAGATGTAGAGGGCATAATTCTAGTTATGCCATGTGGTGTTGGTCTTGAATGACATCATCTTCTCTTCCGGGGTCGTCATATTGCGGCCACCAACACCCGTGCTAGGCGCGGCGACTGTTGACAATAACCCTCCCCCCCCATTAAGTGAAGGCCTATGTCTAGCAGAGGACCTCAAAAGGCTGATAGACAAATCTAAGCTAAGAAAAGATCTAGCTATATATTTAAAAGTAATTGTTTCTCTGTATGTCCTTTATAGAATCGCAAACTACATATGTTGTGCATGAGACCACAAGTTTTCAAAGTTGCTACGACCAATTTTCGACAGATGGCACCACTGTCCTTCCAATGTCACTGTCATGCAACAACTATCATTCAACCGTCAAGCGAAAAACCTTCAAATGGTACCCGACGCCGTGGAAGCAACGCCGAGTTATGTGGGACTTTTACCGTACTAAAATTCCCCGGTGGTCGTCCTCAGCGCTGCACGGAGTACTCCGGGATCTTCAACGGAAGGCAACCGGAGTCTTCCGACCGCGATGCTACTCTGGCTCTTTCCCGGTGAGCATTTACGCTCACCATGCTTTCAGGTGTTTACGTCGGCATGCCGCCGTCCTTCCTGGGGTCAATGGCTGGATGGTTCGAGCTCCCACGTATCTCCCGGATGCCCTCTTTTAGTCGTCTCTTACAATAGGAAGGGAATACCGTAGCACTTTACTGGTCTCGTAACTACAGGGACAATGTTTGACCATACCTAACCTAAAAAACCTGTACGATGTAGATGGCTAATGAGAATCTTCACGAAAATTCGAGTTTTTAGGCAATCTTCTAGTATTTATATATTGTACTCATATACACAGGCGGTCAGTCATATGTTATAACATGAAGATGTTATGTTAAAACTTGTAAAAAACAAGATCGTAAAGAAAACAAAGTAAACAAAGAAAAAAACAAATCCGCTGCGTTCTAGCTAGATCTTCTCACTTGAGGTCGTGTTCCGATCCGGCGGTAGTGTAAAGAAAAAAATATTGTAGGCTTATGCAAAATAAAGTCATTTCATTTCATTTGATTTCACGATTTTGTTTTTTTTTATGGATTTTAATTACTTTATCCTAAAATAAAAAATCAATTTCAATCAAAGCGTCGCGAGACCTTGAAATCAAAGATTTTCCTAAGACTTAAAACAAGAACAACAAGATTATTAACTAAGGCAATTTCCACAAGCGGCCGTAATGAAATTCAATAAAAAATCCGTAACAACATTTTGCGAATTTCCGAAAAAAATGCCAATAAGGTACACGAGCCAATTACGAGTTAAGGAAATTATAACATCAATTTCCCGAAGAATTATCGAACTTTTCAAAACTTAATCTATGCCGGCACCGCGCTGTTACTTCGAAAATTCAATTTATAAACAAGTTAGCATCTCGTTAAAATTCTTCCGATGTAATAACCTAAGTTGGATCCTTTCGTAGGCATTTGTTGAATTTGCGATCTTTAGCGGTCGGGAACTTGGCTATTAAAGTTTTGACAGCAACTTTCGAACGCCCATTAGCTTGTTTATTGATTTCAGAAACCTGTTGATTTATTCGTTTTTCACTCGTTTAAGTGCAAGCTTGATCTTTTCTGCAGAAAATTTGATCTGTGCACTCTTTGGTGCATTCTTCTCTGTCTATGTTTTTTGAATTCGTAATTAAGGTAGTTTGGAAAATAGTCAGTGCCGCCCGTGGACTTCTGTAAGCGACTTTACATAGAATATAATGTAAGATAGCCTTTATAATGCTAAGATATTTTACAGTGTGTAATTGTAAGGAGAGTAATAAAGCAGCCATCAAACCTATCGGCTGTTTAACTACATCCGCACCTTACATGGCGACTCTGCCAGGATTCGAACCTGGAATTTTCTGATCCGCAGTCAGATATCTATCTGAAGTCCGGCAATCGAATCCGAAACCTACTCCATTACTGACCACTATGGTGCCGCTGGCCCATGCAGGTCTTCAAAAATTAGGTAGATCTTCTATTTTGGCTTTGCGTTATACAGGTTGGTTTATTCAATTTAATACAAACTATTTGAATTCTGTAATTAAAGCAAAGAATAATAATCCATTAGCCATATCTTCAGCTATAAAGCACGTACGCTTAAATAGATTTCAAAACAATATCCTAAGGCTGTTGCTAATTTGCGCCGGGTACTTGCGTCAGATACATCAAATTTATGGTAATTGGACCTAACTGGGGGCGATTTGCATAACCCTCGTATAATAGTAAGTTATGGTGACTAGGAATTATTGTAAATATAATACCACATTAATTTTAGCTAAAGACTTTTCTAAACGTAATGACATGACGAATAAATAATACTAATATTATGAAGGTTTTGTGAGGATGGATGTATGTTTGTTACTCATTCACGCAAAAACTACTGGTCGGTTTTAACTGAAAATTGGCACGGAGGTAGTTCATGACCGGGATTAAGATAAAGGATACTCTTAACCCTTGTAAACGTGGACAAAACGGGTGGCGTTGCAATCTTACTGTATATTATTATGCATGTTTCAGAAAAACCTGGTAAACGTGGACGAAACTCGTGGATCTGATTCCCATTGTACATTATTGTGCATGTTAAAGAAAAACGTGCTATATCCAAATACCTTTTGCAAGGAACAGGCAGGTAAACCATCATCTGGGGAGCAACAGTTCGTGGAAGACCACATCGGCCATTCATAGACAGGCTTCGCGTAGAACTCTTCTCCATTTTCATCGTGGAACCAAATTGGTTACCATGCAGCGATCTGTTACTCAACCGTGAGGTAGTTAAGATCAGTATTAGATAGTAAACTAAATTAAGGAATCCTGTAACTTGAATATTACAGTGATATTACATTAAGTACATAATTTCTCATGCATTAACAATATTTTTTTAAAGAAAATTAGATTTTCCTTCTGAATTAGTACATAAGCCACCCAGTTGCAGAATAGGAGAGTGAACAGAAATATTCGATCTCTAACTGTAGCTTACGAAAAACTTCTTTACAGAGAACTGATTTGATAAAAAAAAAATAAGTTACTGTTAAAAAAAAACTTTATCTTTGAAAAACGTATGCGACGTTCAACGTAAATTTAACTCAAAGACAGTTGAAAAGCAGACAATTTTATTTTATTTGCTTTCATATGTGTACGTGTTTAAAAAATAATCCACACATAAATTTAAATCCGCTTGCATCTTATATAAAGACCTACGAAGACTGATCGCATCGGTTGATTGAATTCCCCGGGGTTTTTAAACAGAAATCCTTTACGATTAAGGAGTCAGCGAGCGAACAAATTGATTGATAGATCGGATCGCTTGCTCGAGAATATTCCGAATATTATATTCCCTTTTAAGATAAAACTCTATCGGTGTTGGGAATTTCAAAACGCGATATTAAAAACTGGTGGAGTGTGAAGTAATGTTAATATTGAAATTTTAGAGATATTACGCGATTATTAATTCTTGTAGTCATAAAAATGCAAATAAAAAGTTTTATAAACTTTTTAGTAACAATTTATTTTTTAAAATAAATTTACATCTTTTATTAGACAGTGCTCTTTAAAACGAACTTTGAGAAGTGTAGAAATTATCTGAAGTCATATGTGTTGGTAGCATTAACGATCAAATCAGATGATAAACAGAAAGAAGATATAAATAGAAATCGTTTAATCGGTGGAAAGAAAATAATTATAATTATAAAAAGAAATGACTTGTTACCAGCATGGTAATGAATGAATTGTTACCAGCAAGGTATTCACTGCCACTAAGGGGTAGAATTAAGTATGGTGGTGGATCCATCAGAGCCAACGAAAAAGTATACCACCAATAGAAATTTTAGAAGTCAAGTTAATACAGATTTATCGTCTAGATTTTAAAACTTGTCTCACTGCAGACGTTTAACTATGAAATTCTTGAACGATTGCCTTTAACGAAAATGACGCGATATGGTTACATAATCAGCAATTGTTATTGACTTAAAATAGAACATAGTTTATTATGATGTCTGTGGGCGTAATTGACCACTTCTACTTATTATCAGCTGTACTGCTACTGCCATTTCCTTTTTTTAAATCTATAAATAGTTATGGAAAAAGATACAATTACTAAGTATTGTATTTTAAAAAGATCTCGGTACTTAGATTAATCTTTGCTAAGATTTTTGTATTTTTAGATAAATATTATCATGGAATTGATACATATTACTTTGTCATGGGTACTTATAAGAAGTGAATAGCCCACACACTTTTTAATCGCTACTCGCTACATCCGAGTACTCAAACAAGTTCCTCGTGTAGTCTTTTCAAAAACTCGTCTGCTGAAGAAGACTTAATCACACTGCACTTTCTAAGATTGATTATGTTTTGATAAATTGCTTCACGGCGGGGTTAATGGGGTGAATACGGGAGATAAAGATGCAACTCGGATAAGGGGTGTAATGAACAAAAATGTGGTTGCTTTAAAATATAAATGAGTTGCAATTTGTGAGCAGTTTTTTTAACGCTAAGGCTAAATTATCATGTTGAGCGACACTTGTTATACAAATATAATACAAATATTCATTCCAGTTTAAGCTTTTAAGTGTTACATAATATCTACTATGTTATTCTTGAAGAAATTCTATTTTCATATTATTATTGAAAATGGATTTTTTTGCTACATAATTCAATAAGATCTGTTTTGGTGGATTGAAGGACACAAATGAGTAATTTGCAAGTTCTTAGAACGAATAAAGTTCAACCGGGGAAGGCATCGCATTACCTATTTTCAGCGCTGGGATCATTTGACCTTGAGAGAAGCAACGTATCAGTTATTATAAAGTTTCTTCCATATCCCAATTAGTCCTTAATTGCATTGTATGAACGGGTTGGAATTTATTGCATTCAGAGTCAGTTATATATTGACTCTTGACTTGACTCTTTTACAAAAATCAGAAATTTAATTTTCATGATTTTGCATGAAAGAAACTTAAAATTTGAATCTTCAAATTGAAATTCCGAAAGGCAAGTCGTCCCAAAGTATATAAACATATTCGTTATTCAGGAAAGGAGAGCGTAAAGAGGATGCAGACGAGCTACGAATGTTATGTCCATTATTCATCTCTGGTATACTGATACGGGAATGTTATATATATGTAATAATATATAAAAATGAGACTGTGTGTGTCTGTGTAACTCACACGCTAGAACCACTAATCCGATTTACATAAAATTTTGCATGGATGTAGCTTATTTAACTTCAGCCAGTCTACCTGTTAATTTTGATTTTGGTATTTTTCTCTATTTAAAGATGGCGACTTGTTATATATAAACAGACAAAGCTAAATAATAACAATCTTTTGATCGCATATATGAGGTTAACATTAAATTTTCTATCCAGAAGGTCTTTTCATGTACGTCCTAGAGTTGGCGAGTAAAGCCTTAATATTTTGTCACGTAGCGAAGCACGGATACCGCAGCTGGTATACTTGAATAAAGATGCTTTATGGATAGATAATATATTTAGCCCGATATTGAATAAAGGATAATGATCCAATGTTCTATTTCCGATGTTTTACTTTTATGTTTACTAGATTTCATGCGATATCCATATTATGACTTTTTCATTCTTCTGTTCGTATAAAATAAAATATAATTAATAAAATATACGTACACATACATAAACATACGCACAGAAAACCGAGCGTATTCTATGCTATATTTATTTATCCTTTCGACACAAAAAAACTGCAGTGTACGAGTATGTACATTTTTATATATATCTGCCCTAAATGCAAGTTAAGGACATATCATTTACCTTCTTTAGTGAAAGAAAAATATAAAAATGACCACAAAGCGTATTTCAACCATATTTCACTCGCGGTTATTTGTATATTCGGGAGAGCGACGCCTCCATATTTACGAACTTTCCAAACGTCAACGCTATACAGCGGAGAGGTAAATATTTTCTTAGAAAATATACACATACATAAATAAATAGTTCTACATTGTACATCAACATTTCTTCTATTATTTTGTTAGGTTATCTTTTAAATCGAAAATTGTAAAGTTGTCATAGTCCACTCGCCGTACAAATGCTTTGTACTGTAAAACATAATCTTAATGAATGACTGAATAAAGACTTTGGAGAACCTGTGAGAATAATTTTCTCCTCATAGAGTAATGGATATTTTCATATTATAGAAGAAGCAACGCTCTAAACTGTCAGTATTAGGTAGATAAAGGGGTGGTGTGTGCTTAAACAAATTTCGATTTTTTATAACTTTTAATAGTAAAAATAAATTTTATGAATTAATTAAAAATCGCAAACCAACGTATTTATATACCTTACAACTATCGAATCAACATCCTCAAAATATTAAGTATTAAATATGTTTGAAACCTAATAAACTCTTACTAAGTGAATAGATAGCGTGACCATACGGCCCGTTTAGAACGAGACCATCCAGTTTTTCAAATGTTCGTCCCGATGTCCCCGTAAAAAAGGACGGAAAATTGACCC
>DWNE01001437.1:0-22075 GCA_018249875.1 Cecropterus toxeus | reverse complement strand
TATGCATTTGGTAAAAAAATGTTATTTTGATATTACAAACAGACACTTCAATTTTATTTATATGTATAGATTAAGTAATCAAATCGTCATAATATTATGGCCAGATAAAGTATTACTGAAAAGCCAGTGTGACCAGAAATTAATATAAACATGAAATGAGCATACAGTCTATTCGTTGGTATATGGCCACTGCCGCCCATAGACATCTGTAGCTGGCCTCGGACGAGATTAGTGTCTTGTCTAAGATTGGCCACATTGCGACTCCTGAGACCTAAGTTGGAACGACTCGGATAAGTCTCTTAACCACACCGTTCGAACCAAAACGCAGCAGCGCTTAAGCCTGTTATTAGGCAGAAATAGGTGTGGCGCTGGTGCCTTCATAAAGGGTTCTACCTTTGAATATACTATGAAATGAAATGTCTACATTTTGTATCGGCCTATGGGGACACTTACAAATTGTCAACTTTTTTTTTATACTTAAACCTAACGATAAGGCATACGGGCTACCTGTACATTTACAACACCAGAGGAGTCGCCAATGGATCGCCGGCTTTAAAGGAGAGCTCTTTTCACACTCTTTTTGAAGAACTCGATTTCATAGCGCTCAGGGAATACCTCAGGAGGAAATTTGTTCCACAACTTGCACGTCCGTGGCAAAAACGAGCGTGTAAACCGAACTGTGGAGGACCGCCACGAGTCCAGTTGGTGCGGATGGAACTTCATCCTTCGGCGAGTGGTATTCGTTGGTGTTCGGTGGCGACGAGTTCAGTTACAATATTTTTCTTACACTACCGCTGGATCGGAATATATGGAATAAGTACTATACATACATCAAATAGGCAGTCTAATGACATGGCTTCATAGAACACAATCACATCTGTACCGACATATTCAAATACCGCAATTTTAATAGATCACCCTGTATACAACAGTTTCCAAAATCAATTGTACTGTTCCAATTCGGCCCGACAATTTCAATATAATACGGGAACAAAATCAAATGTTATAATTAAATTAGTTTGTTATTCGCTTCACTCGCTAAAGTTGCAAATCATTTTTCAATGTGAGTGCTCGTTAAATGCAAGGCTACAGTTCTTCAAATGAAATAAAGCTGAATATTTTTCAATCAGCTTACAGTTCTCAGCTAACGATCTAGAAACATTAAAATATTAAAATTGCTGGTAGTGTAAAGACAGTGGCAGATTTAGGTAGTTAGTAGCAGCAAGTGTACATTCCGGACCTAAGTTTACAAAATTTTAGAAAGTATTCTACCACCGGAGTATTTGAAGGACCGAGGCATTTCAGCTTATTCCTCAGTGGTAGCAACCAATCTGGTATAGACGACAGGGAAGACATTAGGTTACGAATATACATTGATGGCAGTGATTTCTTGCCGTCAGATAGACGTCACGATTTGCTACTTCAATTTATTAAAAAATGCGGTCGAAAAAATTGTTGGAAGTTTTGGATGGATGGATTTTTATAGAATTTATATAATTGTGGCCCATGTGATGAACAACTGCTAATTAAAAATGAAAAAGACTTAAACACAAGGAACCGCTTTTTGTCAGCATTTGTCGATTTACCTATTGAAACGTATTAACGTATTAAACAGGTAATACTTCAACTTTTTATACACTATTTTTTCATACACTAAAAATTAAAAAGTAGAAAGTTTGGTAGTACGGGACCCTCCGTATGCGCGTTCGACTTGCATTTGGTCAATAAATTTAAGCTTTCTGGGAACCGTATATAAGACAAGTCCATTACTTTAATCCATGTCATAGAAGCCCAAACAAGCCCGCCCTCTCCCTTTGATAAATAGCATCGTGAGATACTTCTTGACACTGTGAGTGACATAGGAGGAACAAAAAATAATAATATATGAAGCTATATATAGCTTCCGTGTTTATATCAATTTTCCCCTTTTAATTTTATGAAAATAGAGAAAAAAGGGAAAATTTACGTATTTATACTTACTATTTAAGGGGTTGCGCTATTTAAGGGGAAGAAATTTTGACGTTACGGGTATTGTAACAGAAATGGTTACGCCGAAGCGTATCGTTAGGTATAATTCCAACATTTATTAGGTATTATATGTATTAATTATTTTAGTATTAATGTGCGTGTACGAAAATTAAATTTTAACTTGACGACCGTGGCGGAGCGGTCACCATACCGGTCTGATGCGCAGTGAGTCTCAGGTTCGATTCTCAGCCTGACAGAAATATGAATTATGAGTTTAAATTTCTGTTCTGGGTCTGGGAGTTTGTGTATACTTCAAAGTATAACTTAACCTACGTGGCCGAAGCAATGTTAGTGTCCAGCTGCCCAGTACTAGTTCCTATGTTAACAACAAACGGTAGAAACGGTGCTCACTAAAAATTCCCACGGCACGAGGGTGAGACAACGCACGGTTGCTTTAATTATATTACGCTTCATAATTATATATCAGGCCGTTTTCTAACAATTTTGTAATAATTAGTTGCAATTATTTATTTATCGTTCTCATTATAAAATCGTTTTTATTTTTCTGTGAGTGTAAAATTTCGTACTTTTTGAATAATTCAAATATACTTGTAGTGAAACTGCTTTAGAACCGTTGTGACTTGATCGATGAAACAAAAATGCGTTACGAAAATTGTTATCGGTGCTACAACTGTATGGCGTTTTATGCCTTTCTGAAATATGCTAATTATTTTACTTCGTAGCTTGTATAAGAACTTAAATTTAGTTTGCGAAACAACATGTCCGAATAAAGACACCAATGATTACTAAATCGATTCTTGAAAAAGCATAAGTCTTATGCTCAAAAATATTTTAATTTTTCCCTTCTTCCGTATTTGATCTCTCTGTCTAGATAATATTGCCTAGTAGTATTATATTTTATTTATTTCCGATACCCGAGCACACCCTCAAAGACGAAGTTAAAATTTAATGCGGATAGATTCGCAGGCGAGCGACTACGATTCAAAGATTCGAGCACCCTTGAGATTTCCGTCAGCAATTTTCCTTTCCTTTTTTCTTCGCGACTTGATATGTATCTATTTGCTGAGTAATGTGGAAACAACCGTTCTTTGTACTAAAACGAACGATATTCCTATTAGATAGCTGTAGAACTTCGTCTCTGAGTGTTCAAGCTGTTCAATCTTTTGTTTATTGTGGCGAAGAAATTCTGTTAACACCAGGCTTTTCTATCAATGCAGTGATGGCCATATGAAAAATTAAAGTTTTCACGCTTAGCAGATTACTTCCGCAGAAGTAGAAACTGTTACCGTTGTGTTTTGCAGGTGGAGATTTAGTATGGCAAAAAAAACAAAGATCGTTCCCCGATCAGGTGGATCGATGACTCGAAGAACACATCGGAAAACCGTTAGATGCAGAAGACACAGGATCGGTGAAAGTGGTGTTATTTTCAGGAGGCCTATGTCCAGCAGTGAACCTGAAAAGGCTGGTAGATGGGAGATGGGATGGAAAGATGCCACCACCATATCTACTGCTGTTGTGAAGAAGTTCACAACGACTCTAAAATTTTCACTTTAAAACGTCTAGGTTCCAGAAACGAACCGTTTCTTCGTTCTGACATTCTGCAAGGTTAATCTATCACATCAATATGACGCTGGCAGGAATTTAAGCCTCTTACGCTTAAGACCCACAGTGATCTAACACCCGTATGATTATTTAAAGGTATATAAAAGAAAATTTATACTTTTTTAAAGGTAAATGAAATCATCGCGTACCGTAATACCTGAAAGTTCTCCAAAATTCTTAGAGGCATGTGTCGTCTAAGAAAACGTAAACCAGTTACGGTATGGTGATTATTTTCCATAACTCTTTATATTTTATTATAAGCTGTGCCTCACGGTTCCACTAGATTTTAAACATATAACATAGCTATAAATGGTACAAGTTTGACAGAACGAATAGATTTTGATGAAATACGACCAAATGGTTTTTAAGATATGCATTAGAAATATGTATTTAGCTTTTAAAAATCAATTGTGTAATTTTGATTTGATGCAATTATAAAACATTACCCTCTTTCTGGCTCAGTCGGGTAATTATAATAATAATAGAAATTTCAATTATTAGATTTATCAATTTTCCCATTGTTTTAACTAAATATGTGATGTACAATTGTACATACAAGGAGTACTGTTAATTTTATGTACATGGATAACACCAGAGTCCAGTACGGCTGTAATGGGCAAATAATGCTGATGAGCAGCAAACTTTATAAAATATGGACTGCGTTATAAGTTGCAACTTCTGAAGTTTACAACTTCTTTTTCCTACAATATTCAAGTTGAGTGTCGCCCAGTGTAAAAATATTTCCCGGAATTTTGGAACCCAAGAAGTTTGCTACGGGACATTATATGATACCAGAGGAAAAGCCGGCTTCGTTCGGGTGAAATGTGACTCATAATACATAATTTTCAAACGACATAAAACGTCAAAAGTAAATGAAATGAATACGGAAAAAACATGAAGACTGAATTGATTGTTCTGACAGCTCAATCAATAAAGGCTCATTTACACACTGAGAACACTGTGTCGTCACTGACACTGACTGACAGGGATGCGTTCATAGACAACATGGCGGTACTGTCCTGGAACTTTGACTTCACTACTACGTGTGAATCGGCCTTAACGAATTCAACATGGTATCCGGGTGGCCAATATGTGAACTGCCATTTGCACCATTAGAATTTAACATTGTACTCCACAATTCGAATTTTGCGAATATATGTGGTCAACTCAAAATAAACATTTATTCTGCTTTGTTTTTCAGGTAAGGTTTCAATCAAGTCTACTGTACTCTTTGACCAAATTATTAATACACATAGATGTGAACACAAATAAAAGTTACCGGCATAGTTTGTGATTTTTTGATACATTGTTTCCTACTTCCATAGTATTTTTTATTTTTATAAGAATGAACTAGCAAACGAGCATGCAGTCCATCAGTTGGTTTGTGGTTACTGCCGCCCATGGACATCTGTAAGCAACTTCATCATTCTATCTGAAGTCGAACACAGATGCGTCGCTTCTCCCGAGGACTAAGATGGTCACCTCATTTATAAGTGAGCCGGCAACCACACCCTTCCACCGAAACGCAAGAACTGCTTCGCGCTAGAAATAGGTGTGGCGGTGGTACCTCCCCAGTCGAACTACATAGGTTCTACTACCAGGTATAGTAGGATACCATGATGCTATAAATACTTATGTGTAAGAACTAACTTAAATTTCTGTTGTACAGCCCTATATACTTAACCTCGTTGGTAAGATTTGGAGCATCAGATTGACTGAAGAATTTGTTAGATCAAAGGTACTGCAATATTAAACAATCCTCCGCAAAGGAACAAGTTGAGTCACTCGGGAATAGAAACAGAAATACAAATATAATTTTAAACTAATTTGAAAGACTCGCTCTTGGGCCACGAAACGTTCGCGTAGTGGTGCGTCAGCGAATTTTGAACAATTTTGCTAAAATTTGTAGCGAAAATTTATGACCTTGTAGCATTAGACACATACCTGTCTTTTCCCGACTGCGTCAGAAGGAGTATAATGTTTTTTGAGCGTATGTATGTATGTCCATTCTTTTCGGCGCTCATAAACAAACTCGACTACGAATCTAGAATCCAGTCTATCTTAAGATTACATTTTTGATTCGACGTTGTAATCTATATATATAAAAGGCAATTCCTACTCACTGACTGACAAATCAAAGCACAGCCGAAACAACTGCACCTAGAAACTTGAAATTTGGTACAGGGGTTCCTTTTATGATGTAAGTGATCGATAAGCAAGGATTTTTGGAAATTCAACTCCTAACAGGGTAAAATAGGGGGGTGAAGTTTATATGGAATTCTGTTATTTCTGGTCTGACAAGTATGAAAATAGGAACACAAGTTCTTGATTACAATTAAATATGATAACTAATGAAATAGTTATTTTACCATTTTCTTTAAATCAGCCCTAAGAATATAAAATAAGTGTAGACAGTTTGTTTGAAAGTCCGCCGAATTTGAATCAAGCTCTATGACATCTTATATTTGGTTTTCTGGGTATAATAAATACATTTTGCTTCCAATACATTTTGCGTCCAATTCATTTTGCTGCCAGATAATAATTCCACATGAAGTATAGTATACAAAAAAGTATTTAACAATTAAAATAACAATAATTAAAACGCGGTAATGTATGCTTTGTCTACGTATGCTTAGCCAAATTAGGATGCAAACAAATAAACCAATTATTTTTAATTTTTAATGTCCAACGAAGTGGGCACGGGTTTGCTAGTCTAACATAACATGTTGAGCGCCTACTTCAGCACTATGTACTATGTACTGTGTAAGAAACCAACATCTATTTTTTTTGCGTTAGGTAACATTAAAGTCAGTTTCTATTTTTACCCGACTGCGTCAGAAGAAGGATAATGATTTTCGAGCGTATGTATGTATGTTTGCCTATCTTTTTGGCACGCGCTACAGCGCTACATATTACTTGACTATTTTGACAAAAAGACATATAAGCGTTAAATTAAATATATATCATTCTGAATAAAGGTTTTTTGTTTTAATAATCTTAACAATAATAAAAGACGCTTTCTACACCCAGAACAATGTTACTAGTTAACGCATTACGTCAACTCAGAGCGACAGACCCTTAAAGCGAATGATTCGTGGCACTCGAGGCACATCAATTTTACTCTCAACTGTCACACCTGACGTCAATAACGTCTGCTGGAAACCGACTAACGTTAAAGTATTCAAATATCGCTTTTCGTTTCGAGAAGCAACGCTAACTCGCTAGACAGTGATACGAACATTTGGGAAATGTTCGAAGTTAGAATATTTTCTTCACAGCACTCAAGGGATAGACATGACCCTTTTTCTACAAATACATGGAAGCTATACTGATATATAAAAATAAAAGGTGTGTCTCTGTGTGTAACTCAATCACGCAAACACCACTGGTCTGATTTACATGAAAGTTTGCTTGGATGTAGCTTATTTACTTGATCATCCTATAAGCCTTTGACTTCGATTTTTTTCACTATTTAAAGATAACGACTATTATAGTGGCGTTCCTAAATCATTTGATTTCAAACTTTTTTATTTAAAAAATAGCAAACTTTTGATACTTACCATTTACGAGATTAACATTTAATTATCTAAGTCTTCTTTCCGGAAGGTCCTTATCACTTTTCATGTAGATACCTTTAACGGTAAGCGCGTAAAACCTAAACTTTTATCACGTAGCGAAGCACGGTTGCTTCAGCTAGTATAGCTAGTACAGTATAAAATTTAAGAACAAAACAATATAAGGGCAATCTGTATCGCGAGTTTAATTGTATTTGGCGTTCGTCCAGACTTCGGTTTGGTGTCACATCTAAGCTGTACGGTGCCAAGAAGTTAGGATTACTTTGGACCACTTCACGAACTTTGATTGCTTTGATTGTAGTTATATTGCCTAAGTTATATCCAATTTTTAAACTTGCTCATTGTATAGCATCCTTGATACTTTCACGCCCTGTAAAGTAAACAGACGTTCAAATACAGAATGTATGCCATCGTCAGCTTAATATGTTAGACACGCAGTCTTTAAAACATTTTTGTTACTAGATGCGTTCGACGGTTTTACCCACGCTTCGAAATAGAAACATAATTAAAATTGTAACGACTTTAAATGTATTACATGGATTTTAATTTTATAAATATTGAATGTTTTAAAAAAACAACTGTTTGATGCCATTTTGAACAGACGGACAAAAATCTATAATTTATAGAAATTATATTATTACTACAGTCACACATTTCATACTTTTTGCAAATACGAGTATGTATATGCGATGTACACAATAACATGACACGGTTCAACTTAGTCTCCAGTGGTAACAAGATATCTCTGGCCAAACTCAAATTCAAGTTCTGTCTATATTTGATAACAGATGAACCACACTTGCCATAAATAGGCTGCATGCTCGTTTTTACGTTTATTATATAACTTTCATGATTAAAGAAAATATTAACTCTGGTACACATAAGTAAGAATCGATATTTCCTGACACGCGTCAAAGACACATAAACTCCTACTCTACGAGAAAGATGTTGAAGAGGAAATAAAGTAAATACGAATACAACATAAATATTTCATATAAACAACCTTGATACGACAACAATACAGTGTACTGAAGTTATTTCCATCTGTCTCTGGCGGTCCATCCATCACACATCTTTGTGTGAACAGATTTATGGAGCAATATTTTTTGAGTACTCCGTTCCATTCCGTTTTATGTCAGACACTTCTGGTTTTTCATAAGTCTACTCGCTCACAGACAGTTTATGGAAATATTTCAGTAAACTATGCAAATAAATAAAATTGAAGTATGTTTTACAATGTCAAAACAATACTCGACTACGTCATAAGGAAAAAATGATTTTCCAGCGTACGTATCTATTTATTTATATATGTAGATGTAATCGTGTCCGCACACGAAAGCATGCATGCGCTTGTGTATATGTACCTACTTAAACGAATGTTATAAGTGAAATATGGTGAAGTCTGTATGCGTATTTCAAGCGTGAAGCGGGTGTTGCATCCATAGAGTTGTTTGGATGTCGTCTGGACTATAATACATGTTGTGACTAGTGGCAGTTCGACCTTTACCACGGTCACGCCTATTTCTAGTGTGTAGAAGTGCTTGCGTTTAAGTGCAAGGATGCGGTTGCCGGTTTACGTATATATGAAGCGAGCATCTTAGTCCTGGGAGTAGCAACATATGTGTGATCGACTTCAGATAGAACCCCTGTTCTGTATGACGTTGCTTACAGATGTCCACGGGCTGCAGTTACTACTTACCATCAGGTGGGCTGCTTATTTGTTACACGACTACGCCAGAAGGATGGTAATGTTTTTCGAGCGCATGTATATATTTATGTCTGTTTGTATATATGTCAATTTCTTTGGGACGCGCTACAGTCCAAACGGCTTGACGGATTGTGACGTATGACATATCATTAGAATCGTCTCAGTGTGCAGAGTGATATAGGATATATAATGTTTTAAAAATGGCGCCAGGAAATATAGGAAAAGAAGGGGGGGAACGAATTTTTATAATATTTATAATAATTTTATTTTACAAAATACATATAAGCGTTAAATGAAATATTCCCCTTATTAATATGAACAAAAATTTCGTTTAAAACAGTCGACTTTTTTGTGCTTCTATTTTTAACAATGTTACGATCTACATGTCACGAATCACAGTGGCCACCGACACACGAGGCATAGTAACAAAAACCCCTAATAAGAGAAGCTGATGGTTAGATCATGCTCCTAAAAGCTTTATAAATATATCCATAAGATAAATACCGCACACTATCAGATTACGATACGAGCCTGTCGCCATGATTGATAAAGGTCGTGTTGGACAGGGACGGAGATAGTTTCATTTGCGTCCTGAAGGGTTTGCAATCAAGAAATGGAGAGGAACCCGTTAACGGAAATTGATTTTTATCCAACGCTTTTGAAGCTACTAGAACTATTTATAGATATATATATTTAAACCTGGATGGTTTTAGTTCTGACTCGATTTTTAGGGTTCCGTTTTTACCCTATTGCTAAGACTCCGCTGTCCGACTGGCCGTCTGTCGGTCACCAATCTGTATCTCATGAACCGTGATCATATGCATATTTGTAGGGCATAAATTCGCCACAGTAAGCTAACAAAATATGTACAGCGCCGACTTCTGGACTATATACATTATACTGTGTACTGTATATGTAAGAAACCAACATATATAATATTAAAATTATTTTTTGCTTTTTCGTGCCGTTGAACTTGGTTTCTATTTTGTGTTAAAAAGTATTTTTCTAGCATCGATGAAGTAATCACTGCAGTCCATATTCGGACATCTTATTTCGCATACACGAAACTTGAGTTGTTATACAAGCTTCAAACTAAAATTGATAGCGTGATTCAGAATGGGGCACAGCGCCATCTAGTTGTAACGCCGACAACTGCTGTCAAAGTTACAACCCGATGGCGCTGTGCCCCGTAACGCATTTTCGTTTAATTTAACTTCAAATCAGAAGAGTCTAATGAAGTTTTGTTTTAAAAATACACTGATAGAACTTTATACGCGTGTAGTCTACCTAAAACCATTTCACTTTTCAAAGTCTTGATTGAAATAAAATCACTCCGAAGCACTTGTAAGAAACCGGGAATTATTCAAACGAACTGATAACTTAATTCTAGGCAAGGAAACAAACTTCCCCCGGTTATTTGCCTTTGTGAGGAATTAATTAGAGCGTTCTGACGTTTAGGGTTCCGTTCTGTTTTTCTTCAGCCATTTTGACGACGAAAATTTAAACTATGTCCTTATGTATGTCTTTTCAGTTGCAAAAATGTTATGGTTTGACTAAACTCATGGTAGTGGCGCGTCTTTTGCGTAATGAAATCTGCTGTTCTTTGTTACCCGACTGTGTCAGAAGGAGGGTAATGGTTTTTGATGTTAAACATCTGTAGGCGCAAGTAAACTTGATTGTTGATCTGGCGACGCTTGACGTGTTAACGGGTTCGCCAACCATACACACTACTACATATAGACTGTACTTGAAATTTACATAGTTTTTTTTGTATTTAAAGAAAATAAATATTTATTAACACAATCAGTTACATATTAAGTTGCTTACAACATCTCCATGAGCGGTAGTGTTCACTTAGAATTAAGTGAACTGTATGCTCCTTTTTAGGGTTCCGTAGCCAAATGGCAAAAATCGGAACCCTTATAGATTCGTCATGTCTGTCTGTCCATCCGTCTGTCCGTCTGCCCGTATGTCGCAGCCATTTTAATCGGAAACTGTTAAGACTATAGAGTTAAAACTTAGTAGGTAAGTGTATTCTGTAAACCGCTTTCCGAATTTACTACAAAAATAAAAAAAAAAAAAAATTAAGGGGCTCTCCATGCATGGAACTGCAACTCAACTTTTTTTCATCTTACATACACGTGTGGCGAATCTTTAGAAAGGTGTTTAAAAATAGCATTGAGGTTTCTAAAATCATTTTTTCTCAAATTCCATTTCTTGAGAGATAATCCCTTTCAAAGCGGTAAAATGAGCCCCCCCCCCTCTAATTTTTAAACAACTAAGAGTGTTAAAAATCTGGATATAACATATTTTGTAGATGTTAAGAAAAACTTTCAACTTAAATTGGTTCGAACAAGATGTTGTAGTTTAGTAGGATGGTTGAGATATAGAACTTTTTCAAAAACCGAATAACATAACTTTGTAACATGAAAAACTTATGTTGGTAGTTGGCACTTGGCAGTCTTATTTTAAGAACTTATACATGAATAAAACTAGAATTAAGTCTACCACTGGTTTTACCAGATGGTAGAATCAGTGTAGTTCGCCGGAGTGGTACCACCACCGCACCTATTTCTAGCGTGAAGTAGTTCTTACTTTTCGTTGTAAGGGTGTGGTTGCCTGCTCACTTATATATGAGGCGATCAGTCTCAGTCCTCAGGAGTAGCAACGCATCTGTGATCGACTTCAGCTAGAACCCTTCTTCTATATAAAGTTGCTTACAGACTTCCACTGCATGCTCGTTTGCTACTTTAATCTGATAAAAAAAGCTTACGTTATTTTTTTTATAAATATGAAGTAGCAAACGAGCAAGTAGCCCACCTGATGGTAAGTGGTTACTACCGCGCGTGGACATTTGTAAGCAACTGTATATAGAACTGGGGTTCTATATGAAGTCTATCACAGATGCGTTGCTACTCCAGAGGACTGAGATGGTCGCCTCATATAAAGGTCTGTCTAATAACAACAGTGTTAAGAGCTGTAATTTTTTGGTGTGGTAAAACAGACGTACTGATGCGAGGCGCTCTAATTCAATCCTCAGGCGTAGTAACATCGGTAGTCAACCTCTAAGTAATACTCTGATCTTATTGATTTCAGATCTTCATATAATTATAATGGATGGCAGTGCTCTGCTATAAAACATATAAAAATTGTATAGATTAGGGACATATCCATTAATGTTTTTTAAAACACATTGAAGGCCTCTGAGAAGTTTTACCGACTACTTTCTCATCATAGTAAAGGGTAATATGTACATTGATCTTAATTATTCATAATTGAATATAGTACTTTCTGCACTTCTTTATCTACTTACAAATACATGTGTTACATTTTTTAATATTCACGTAATATTAAAAAATGTAACACATGAACTAGTCACTGCAATACGGATAAAACGAATAATATTGATCGAATAGTGAAATATTATGACTAAAACAGCCTACAGATACATTATTACAGTTTTGCAGTTTGCAATTAATAAAATACTACTGAATAGTTTTAGTACACGTACAGTATATAAAAGTTAATTTAGTAATTAATCAAAATAATCACGTATGAAAATTACTGATAAAATTTCACTGTGATAAATGTGTAATTATAGCCACGTCGGAATAACGATTTATTTAAAGGGCATATAAAACAGCCAGTAAAACTAGTAAATGAGGAAAGATAAGGCTATTTTCATAAGCCATATCAAATTCATTACGACAGTAAACTCTCAAATGTATTTACAAGGGATCACGTCATGAATAAATTTCGTCAACGAAAAGTTTGATGCGTGAAATAGCAACTTAGGCAAAGATTAAATAAACATTTATGAGATGGTTACAAGTAATTTATTTATAGAAATATATGTATTACGACTAATTAAGCTTACTTTCAAAGAACAAAGTGTCTTTAAGGTCATTTAAATTTAAAGTAATATGCATTAAAAGTAACTTTGCTTTATAGACTTTTATGATACAGATATGCATATTACCGTCAACCTTCTTGTATTTACAGTATCCACATTAACAAAAATGGAAATAGTATTTAGGCTACTACATGATATCGATTTCGGATATGCTATTGCTAGAAATTAAATATACATGCCTCGTGCCCGTATCTATCGATCCACATAGTGAGATGAGAATAACGGGGAACGAACAAGGTCGTTTTAGATGATAATAGTAAGTACACTTTTGAACTAAATGTAGTACATATACTAATATTCTACGAATTTTTAAGACCAATATTTTACAACATATTAACATTTCATTCAACTCAAGTTATTTAAATGCCATTTACCAGTAGGATACTCGATAAAGATGAGTCAGTTCAAACCGTCGACAAGCTATCAACATTCCGCTCCAGGCGTTTTACCCCGAAAAGTGCGGTACGGTCTGTTATGAGTGAATTCTTCGGAATACGTATAAGTAGTAACTGATGTAATATCGGTTTAGTAAAATAATAGTTGTTCGTAGAACAATTTTATGTAAGAATTTGGAAGGAATATGAAACAAATAGTTTTTAATGAACAAAATATTTGATAATAAAATTTTAAAACAATATGAAATGTATCTATAAAAAATAATTGTAAAGTTTTTTAATCTTACTTGTGATCAAATCGACTGCAATAATAATTTTAACTCGCATAATAATTCTCTTGTAAAATTTTGTCCTTTATAAGGGTTATAAAAGTAATAGGACGAATAAAAATATATGCGTAAAGTGTCCAAATTGAAGAGTAAACATAAAAGTTTGTTTCTAATAAACAAAGCTCGTAGCGTCGTAGCGAGCTACGGCTACGAGTGCTACGAAGTAGATAAAACCCTTATGGGCGCTCGGGCGACAAGTGACGACGGTCACGTTTTTAATTACCCAGCTTCATTCGTAACGTGTCACTAGTGACGTTCAAATCACTACGTGAAATTTGACTTTAGGAAGCGTCATCAACCATCGAATAAGTTTTACACAAGAGACTTTAAGTCGCATTACGAATTCGAGCTTCTTAACAATATTTTTTTGAGTTCTTTTCATGATTTATAAATTTAAAGTACCATAATCGAGATAAGAGCACGTCTTAAAATAACATTATTATTTTATGCCTAATAATTGTAAGGCAGAAAAAAACTATATTATGAAATGCTAAAGACGTATAAACATGACATAAGGCGGTAGTAAATTAAATCAATATACATAATGAAACTATATTGCTTACAATGTAACTGCCTAGTAACTTTCATCTGAGTAATAAAATAACGAGCTTTCTTGGAACTTGGGGAAGCTGTCTTAAATACTCTTCTTACTAAGTGAACAGGAAATTTACAGTGAATAAAACATTAAGCAGTCTCAGGAAAATGCTAGTATTATGAGGCGTTATGGCGCAAATACCAGGCAAATTTTATGTGTTATCTATATATTCGAACGGCCCTATAATATTGTATATTACCGTTCATTATTTAGGGTTCCGTAGCCAAATGGCAATAATTGGAATCCTTATAGATTCGTCATGTCTGTTTGTCCGTCCATCCGTATGTCACAGCCACTTTATTCGGAAACTATTTAGACTACAGAGTTGTAATTTGGCAGGTAGGTGTATTCTGTAAACCGCTTTCCGAATTATATACAAAAATAGAAAATATATTAAATTTGGGGGGTTCCCCATACATGAAACTGAAACTCAGAAAAGAAATCATCTTACCTACATGTGTGGGGTGTCTATAAAAGTATAAGGTCTTCAAAAATGACATTGAGGTTTCTAAAACCATTTTTCTCAAAGTCGATTGGTTAAGAGATAAGCCCTTGAAAAGCAGTGAAATATGTCCCCCCCTCTAACTTTTAAGCTAAGACAGTGAAAAATCTGTATAAAACATAATATATGTTGTAGATGTTAAGGAAGACTTTCAAGAAAAGTTCGAACAAGATACGACAGTTTTTGAGATACAGCACTTTTTCAAAAACCGAATTACATACCTTTGTAATTCATGCAAACACTATGAAAAACAAACTTATGTTGGTACTTGGAAAACTGTTCAACTTTATTTTATTAACTTCAAGATTTAATGGGTAGGTTTTTTTGTTGGGTAGGTCTTGTCTGCTGCTATTTAATGATAATGCTACGGAATACTTCGCCTGTGAGTCCGACTCACACTGACGATATTTTTAAATCTAGATATTTATTATTGTATTAATTGTTGTGTAATTATATTTAGTATATTAAGGTACCAAAGGGATACACATAATACCTAATGGGAAATGGCCATTGCGGTTTATCGACACTTTAATCAACCTCAAATGGAATATCCGTTTGAGATGATGGTTAAATTTATTTATAACATATCTTTTCATTATTTCCTGTTTCTTGACTGGTGTTAAATAACTCATACTTTTCAAATAAGTAAGGTTGTAAGGTAGTCGTGCCAATATGGTGCGATTACAATTATTCCTGGCGTAAAGTAGTTCTAAGATTCGGTGTAAGTATGTGGATAGCGGCTGATTTACATATGGCATTTTAGTGGTCAGGAGTGGGAATATATTTGTGATCGGCTTCAGATAGACCCTCTGTTCTATATGGAGTTAGTTATAGAAGTCCATCAGACAGACTAAATTGGTTTTCTTTTTGAATCATATGAAATGTGTTATGTATTCCTCTTAAATAATATTGCTATTTGTTACTTCAGATTATATTATAATAATTGGCGTTAAGCACATTCAACGCGTCATTCACATATATACATATTAAAGGAAGGTTAAATAATCGTTTATATGCACAACGCTTTCTATTAGTGAATATCAACCGAAAAATTAAATCAAAAAACTTAGAACTACATGAACAGAAAATTACAAAACATAAATCATTAAACGCACCAGCCTGACATAAAATAAAGCCATGAACCGTTGCAGTGCGAAACTAGTTTACAGTATTTGTGTAATTCTTGAGTTTTGCAAATAAATTCTTCATGGAAACGCCTGCGGGCTTAACACTTAAATATAGTTTTCGTTAATAGTAGTAACACGAGTATCATATTTTACTTTAGTAGTGATATGAATTATTTCGCTTCATTCGATGCTTTTTTTATAAATATGAAGTAGCAAACGAGCAAGCAGTCCACCCGATGGTAAGTGGTTATTGCCGCCCATGGACATGTGTAAGCAACTTCATATAGAACAGGGGTTCTATATGAAGTCTATCACAGATGCGTTGCTACTCCCGAGGACTGAGATGGTCGCCTCATATAAAAGTGAGCCGGCAACCACACCCTTCCACCGAAACGCAAGAACTGCTTCACGCTTTCTAGCGTGAAGCAGTTCTTGCGTAGGCTATTTATTTTAAAGTAGCTGACGCTGTAGCTACGTTTTGTTGATTTTTTATTTTTCACGCCTTTCCTATTTTTTTTCTTTGTTAACTTTCCTATTACATACGGGCGTAGATCTAGTTTTAAAAGTATAAGACTGAATTTTCTTTTCTGTTTTCTCACCTATTGCTAGTGGGGGCGGTGTCGATTATATAGACTTAGAAATTTTCTCGACAAACAAAAATGGCTCTCGTGTTTTGCGCCTATTATCTGTGCTAAAGGGTCTGGGGTCCGTATTTTCCGTCCGTCATTTATTATACGCACATGACTTGTTTATAAAGATTTTGATCATACTTGTCGGTTTTAGTTGTGGTTGATCAGCAGTTAACCACTCTAAATCTGGCTACAAACAGGAGAAAACTACTATAAAATTATCATATACATAAAACTATCCAAAATAAATCATTTACAGTACAAGCCAACGAGAATTCGAAATATGACGCAGAAACCCTAATGTTGTATTTATTTTGCTAGAAAACAGAGAGCAGCCGCAAATCAAATTACAAAAGCCACGTGAGCAGAGATCATATAGAAATCTATTAGCTGCTGACGAGAGATGCTATTGAGTTTCGTAATCGTAACCGAAACTATCGGATATTCGACACTCACCAGGTGGTAGAACCAATGAACCGACCGGGGAAGTACCACCGCCACACCTATTTCTAACGTGAAACAGTTCTTGCGTTTCGGTAGAAGGGTGTGGTTGCCGGCTCACTTATGAGGCGAGCATCTTAATCCTCGGAAGTAGCAACACGTCTGTGATCGACTTCAGATAGAACCCGTGTTATATATGAAGTTGCTTACAGCTGTTCATGAGCAGTAAACACTTATCATCAAGTGGACTGCATGAATATTTGCTACTCCGTTCTTATAAAAAAAAACGCAATCGAAATCGTATCCGATATAAAAGTTTCGGTTAATTTCGAATATCTTTCAATTACAAATATTTTATTTTTATTATGACATTTTTTTTTGGTACAGTAAATAAGTATATTTAAACAGTAAACATTCTTATGTATTTATTTTCAATAGACGAATAGTGACATCTAGTGCACGGTTAAAGACTTAGCAATTGGCCTCTGTTAAACCTAGCAGCAAATTTCGTAAGCAACATTAAATACCTACCACTGTGGCATAAAGATACACTTACGGACTGTACTTGCTTATCATTGGTCGACATCAGTTCGATGTCCCGCCCGACGAATGATGAAGCGAGATGACAAAAATTAATATTTAAACTTTTGTACAGTTTTTATAGTGTATTCGTCTTTGTATGTCCATGGCACCCACGACACAGGAGAAAATCCTAGTGTGGGGCTATGAGTGTAGAAAGCGTCTTTTTTATATAATACATATGGCGCGTAACAGAAAAAAAGTGACGCGTTACAGAACAAAATGTGACGCGTAACAGAAAAAAACGTGATGCGTAACAGAATAACAGAAAAATGTGACGGTTAGTTTCTCTCATACGTCGATAAAGAAGTTTAACTTAAAAAATGTAAATAAAAAAAACCTGATCCGAAATTTCATATCCAGAACATCCCTATTCCTGACCTCTCGATCTCTTCATTGAGGTGTCAATTGGAGCCCTTGGGAATTTTCAAGTAAGCCTTTGTGCTACCTTGTTGTACGTGATGTAAATGATAATAACGATAATTATCTACCACAGGAGTAACGAACACTTCAGAATACACTTAATGTTTTAGATACCCACTTTTTCACGTACATTCTATCTTAGTTCTTTTTTACTAATATTATAGAGACAGTTTGTGAAGATGTATGTATGTTTCTCACTCTTTTACGCAAAAAGTTGTTATTGAATCTAGATTACATTTGGCATGGTAGTTTATGGCACAGATTAAGGCATAGTTAGTGACAAAAAATTCTTTATAATGACTATGGTAAGATTTTTTATTTGAAGAATTATTTACACAAAGTTCATTTCTTATTCCTAACGACTCATCCGCTTGTCAGTCTTTTTAAGTCCATTGCTCCAATTTCAAGGGCTCCAACTTCTTCGATGCCGTATCGATCAATCTTTACAGCATCGAAAGGAAGTTATCTTATCGTGATATAGAACTAACAAACGAGTACCTATTTCTAATGGTGTATGGCCCATGTACATCTAAAATCAACTCCAAATAGAGTGTTTCCGCAAAAGCGTCTCTACCCTTGAAAAGTAAGTTAGATTGCTCTATATAAGTGCCTTTCCGTTATGTCACATGTTTATTTAAAACACAAATAACATACAGGGCAACCGCCCGCGGGCTTCCGTGCAATATACCGAAATTTTTTACATAATTCTTCCGCCTTGCGTTCACAGCGAGATTACAATTTTGATGCTGAAATGAATTTTAATATTGAACCGTGTATAAACATCGCTGTCGCATTAATTTAACCTTATGTGTGTTTGTTGGAGGAAACATTGAGGTTTTTAGCAGCAAATGAGCATGTAGTCCACTTGGTAAATCACAGTCGGCTAAGGTCTCAGTGAAGAAAAACACTTTGGACCATCTGTCGACTCATTAGTGTCCTATGTCCTGTCCTGTATAGGTCCAACGTCCGTGTCCAACGCTTTGTCAACGAAATATAGTATTTTTCAAAATAAGCTATAAAATATGGCACACAAATAAAGCATATTATTTTATAGACAAAACATAACATGTAGATAATTGTTATATTTTTTCATGTGACATGCTTATTAACCGATTTCTCTTAAAATAAATGTAAAAACACGTTCGTAAAATTTGGATTTGGAACTCATGCATTTATTTGTTAGATTTCGGTGTCGAAAATGAAGTATTTTTCGTTTTTTGTTCATTAGTATATAGTACGCAGACCCTAATTTTAGTAAATTACTATAATAGTATAGTTGGCAACCCAAGGCATGGGTCATAAGCCAGAGGGGCTGAGACCATTGTTCATTTCGGACATACTCCGAATTGGTAGACTTACACGCTCTTAAACTTTTTGATGTGAAGCATCTATGTTTAGGCGCAGGTAAACCTGACTGTTGGCGTTTCAATGTTTGCATTTTTGTTTTAGCGCCATCTGTTATAAATTGTCGGAACTATTAAGTATCGAACGAAACTAAGCGGGCGGCAGTGGTAGGTCGACGTAGTGCGGGGTACTTTTCGTTGATGATATTAGTTTCGTTACGCTATATATTTAGTTACTGTGGCAATCTTGTATTTATATAACTTGCACGAAAACGATGTTTCACATCTGCCAGGCGTTGTGATGGTTTTTTAATTAATGTAAGTTTCATCATTATTCTTTTCATAATCCCTTAAACAAGTGATAATTTGTAATATGAACTCGTATATGTTTTAATGGAAATACTGATACGTGCCTGGGGTTGTTATTTCATTTATATTTAAAATATTATTGAAATACATTAAAATGTTTGAATAATAACATATGCTTCGTCACGAGCGCTACATCCACGGATTCCTGTGAAAACATACGTCAATATTCGAACACGTCGCAATGTGCACAGGCTTTGAATATGCGATGCAAGCTTTGAAACGTGACGTCATCTCGTTTGCATTTTTTACAACTACCCGCATTCGAGTGTCGTGACACCCGGCGACACTGCTCTAGTCCAATCATTCTTTTTGTCTCTGCACAAAACTGGGCGTATCTTTTCTAGTGTTAGTAGCTAACGAGCATTCAATTTGTATGAATTTGTCGTCATGAATATTTGTATTGAAATCTAAAATAGTACTTTTATACATAGAAAGTAATCATAGTTGATTAAATTAAAGGATTGTTGGTATATTTGTAATCAACCTCAGTGCTTTTATGTGAATTAATCTTAAATGATTAACTTTACATACAATCACAATAGTTGGTATATTTGTTGCCAAGTCTAACTTTAGTGTTTTTATGTGAAATTAACCATACTCATCATCATGATGATGAAGTCTACGTAAAATGACTACAGTTGGTTTTGGAATAGATATATGACGTTGCTTTTGAGAACTGAGTTGTATGTATGTATCAAACAAAAAAAAAACACCGCTGCCGTAGATGTTTTATCGATAATGCAATGTTGGTACTAGTTAGCAATAGGATGGGTGTCCGCTAGTGGCGAAATTTCTTATTTCAGACCGGGTTAATATCATTACATATAAAGTAACTTAAACATTCAAAATAAAGTACTTAATCTTACCAATACATACATATATTTATAAATGCGAAGATTTGTCAATATGTATGTATGTTTGTTACTGTTTCACGCAATAACTACCATTCGGAATTCGCTGATATTTGGCACACTGATTGTTTATGACTCGCAATAACACATAGGATACTCATTACCGTGCTAAACGTAACTAAAACGAACAGATCAGCGGGAATAAGCTAGTAATTTCAGTAAAGTAACGATGGTACTTCAATTTCATTTAAGCAAAATCCATCTTTAAACACGCTTTCTACACTCATAGCCTCACACTAGGATTTTCTCCTGTGTCGTGGGTGCCATGGATACACAAAGACGAATACACAAACACCCAGACCCAAAACATAAATCAAAACTCATCATTCATATTTATGTTTGGCCGGGAATCGAACCCGGAACCCACTGCGCGTTAAACCGTAATGATGACCGCTCCGCCACGCGGGTCGACCATCTTCAAAAATCTTTGATTTATTGTACGTGACTTGGTGTTTTGAGCTGAAAAAATTCTAAGAAAGATCTTTTCTTTCGGCCGGTATCTTTAAAAGGTAGTATTAGTTCTACCCACAGAAACTTTTTAAAGGTTTCAACGTCCCATCAGATATGGCCTGAGGCTGCACATGTGTTACAAGTCAGGTACATAAGAGTCAACAAGTTTCTTTATAAATATTAACGCGACACTAGATTGCAAGATTCATAGCCACAATGTATGTAAAGCATCCATCATACAAAGAGCAACGAAAGTTACAACTTTAAAAATAACAACAGTTAAAATTCGACCTTAAGTTCAGTGTATAAAGTTCTTCTTGCGATAACATAAAGTCGCGTCTAAAGTGTGAACTTGTGTGGTAGTTTTCACTGGTATTTTATCTTTCAGATCTGTAGAGCGAACTTTAAAATACCAATGGGGTTTTCGGAATTCAAAAGGCCTGGTTACCTAGTTTCCTTGTTCTAGTTTATCAAAGGGTGCGTTTATAGAGAAGTGCCAGTAAGTCTTCAAAAAAGGTGCGAATAGACTTTTGAAAACCTCCTTTAGTGTTGCAAAAGCCTATAGGCGTCGGCTATCGTTAGTTTTAAGTATAAAAAGTCTTAAAAAATGCAAGCAAACATTTTTTGTGTCATAAAAAATGGCAAACTAACATATAGTGATGATGACATCTCTCCTGAAGACTAAGATGGTCGCCTCGGCAATTACACACATCCAACGAAATGCAAGAATTGAAGTAAGTGTGGCGTTGATACCTCTCCGGTCGAACTATACTAGCTCTATTAGTGTCACTAGCGACACTAGCGACTAAGTTGAAATGCCTCGGATAAGAATGTCTCCCTTACCACGGCTTTCAGACCAGAACACAACAGTACTAACTGACCGCGCTAAGTTTACCGGTAAAAGGAATGCGGCTGTTGCGAATATTTTTTTTTGCATACACTACTACATGTTTGACGACACGTCGACAGCAGCAAACTACATAACACAACTGCCATAAGCAGAAATAGGTGTAGCAGTAGTATAACCACATAGCCTCGACCATATTAGCGGCCTAAGGTACAAACGAACAAACGCAAACGCTTTCTACACTCATAGCCCCACAATAAGATTTTTCCTGTGTCGTGGGTGCCATGGACACACAAAGACGAATACACAAACACGCAGACCCACAACAGAAATCTAAACTCATCATTC
>DWNE01001436.1:0-22077 GCA_018249875.1 Cecropterus toxeus | reverse complement strand
GCTTCACGCTAGAAATAGGTGTGGCGGTGGTACTTCCCCGGTCGAACTACATTGGTTCTACCACCTGGCAAAATAATCTAAAATTATAATAAATGTTAAGTAATTTAATATTATATTTTTACGTGAATATTTATTTATTTATTTATAAGGAAAACTTACAGCTAGGTCAATATAATAAATTAATATGAATAATATTAATATAAAGTATATGAATGTCTTATCCACATAACTCCAAGCGTCGGGGGAACAAACTGAGTAAGAAAGTACAGAAGTAAATTTTAAGTAATTATAAGGAGCTAATTACGATTAATACGGGTCGGACCCTAAGAGATGGGTAGATAAGTAACAACTGTAAAGTATTTAAATTCTTGTTAAGGCTAGAAAGGGGTGGAGACGTAATAAAATATGTCTCTGCAATGTTAAGCGGCATTTGCACACTTTAAGACGCTTTCTTTTTGTTTTTTTTTTATTTAAGACGCTTCCTACACTCATAGCCCCACACTAGGATTTTTCTCCTGTGTCGTGGGTGCCATCGACACACAAAGACAAACAGAAACACCCAGACCCAGAACAGAAATCTAAACTCATCATTCAGATTTCTAGCCGGGGATCGAACCCGAGACCCATTGTGCGTTGGATCGGTATGGTCGCTCGACCACGCGGGTCGTCAAAGTATTAGGTCGTAACAGTATATTTAAACATAATATAAAACTAGTTACATCGTTAAAAACATTATAAAACTCCACTGCTTAAAACGAGAATTTTGTTCATAATAATTTATATTTATATATATAAATATATTTACACAGCTTTTATGTATTTTTGTATTCTTATAAGCCGTACGCGGCACATACCATGTACATAATAATAATATGTAGAAATATAATAATAATTTATGAAAATTTATTAAAAAAAACACTAAATAATCTATACCACATCCATTAATTATCTGTGCCTAGCAAGTTTAAAATTCGTTCCAGAAATGGAACGACTCGTATTTGAATTAAGAAATTGGATTGGTCTTGTGACGATAAAAGATGGAGCGATACGGACTCTTGGCTTTTGGCAAGTTTTAAAGATATTTGAAGTAGATATATCGGGACTTATTTTGAAACAGTTTGAATGTGAATTTGCGAATTCAACTGAGTATTTCGCTTTAAAGTTGAATATAAGTAACTCTGTAGTAGAATTTTTATGAAACTAGCTGAGACCCACGGTTTTGTCTGCGTTTAATAAATTTTAGTTGACATCCTTACGTATCAATGAAATTTTAGACCTCAAAAATTTTAACAAAATAGCATTATCTCAAAGAGCGGCGACAATTTTTAGGTTTTAATTATCAGCCATATAGTAGAAGATCCATTAAAATTGGTCCGGCGGTGTTGAAATTAGCCGAAACAAATCAAATAGACAGACAGACAGAAAGAAATAATTGATTTTTGTTATAAATACCTTAAAATACCGTAAAATTGTATAATATGAAATTTTAGGCAAAAGCAGCACGGGTCGCTCTCTGACCAGGTGGACCAATGACCTGAAGAAGACAGCGGCAAACCGTTGGATTCAGAAGGCACAGGACCGATTAGAGTGGCGCAGTTTAGAGGAGGCCTATGACCAGCAGTGTACGTCAAATAGGCAATTATTTTAATTTTGCAAACACACACATTCCATTTTATTTGATTTCATAGATTGAAATTACAAACGGGCATGTATACGCCGTCCTTCCCGTGGTCACTTGATTGAACGGTTCGAGCTCCCACTGTTGCCGTCCGCAACCCCGGAAGTCCCCTTTTAGTCGCCTCTTACGACAGGCAGGAGATACCGTAGCCCTATTCTGGTCCCGGTACTACAGGGACACGTAGCTATTATACCTTGCGATACTATTCTGTAAGCTAGTTTTATAATCTCGAAAGATGATCCTGCGGTAAAATATCAAATGACAGTGCTAGTAATACTTTTGAGTAATAAGATGAACTATTTTGTACGAGGAAACCAAATGTTACTAGAATAAAATTTAATGTAAAATAATGTAAGTTATACATATCTTATGTGAAATAGTAAGCTGCGGTTGACAATTAAGGATGTATTCTCAGCCCGGTAACATTTTCAATTTATCCATCTGTTTGTTCAGGTTCTTCCACTCTATCAAATGAAACAAGACAAAAGCTACACAAGTGTGTTCTTAAAGAACGTTAACTCAAACAGAATTGTTTTGGTCCAACATTTTTCTTCATAAAGCCGCCGTGAAATTAAATAACGCTTTGTCCCTATAATCTTTTCCCACTTTTGCAGTTTAGTAAATTATTGGATGGCAATGTTTAGGATTTATTAAATTGGGAAGGAAAACTTTGTAAAACCATTTCAGGAAGAAGAGGCCGCTTTGCCACGAAATTCGCTTGGCCCTGTCAGCATTGAGCGATTTAAATAAGTGTTTACTTTAGGATGTAGTTTAAGGCTTTCTATATGTTTTCTACGCCTATTGTAACGTCACTTTTTGTGAACCAATATAATAAATAAATACAATATCCACTATGTTCTTGTTAGAAGGATATGGCAAGGCAGAATCATAACAATAAAGAATTTCAACTTAACGCTGCGAGGCCAGGGTAGTGGCAGTTTATAATTTAAAAGCACCATGTTAATAGTAATCCGAGGGGTTAAACTTGCCAGGCACGTACCTCTTTCTTTCATGTGCGTATTACAAATAATTTTTTGCCAGGTGGTAGAACCAATGTAGTTCGACCGGAGAAGTACCACCACCACACCTATTTCTAGCGTGAAGCAGTTCTTGCGTTTCGGTGGAAGGGTGTGGTTGCCGGCTCACTTTTATATGAGGCGACCATCTCAGTCCTCGGGAGTAGCAACGCATCTGTGGTCGACTTCAGATAGAATTCCTGTTCTATATGAAGTTGCTTACATATGTCCATGGGCGGCTGTAACCACTTACCATCAGGTGGGCTACTTGCTCGTTTGCTACTTCGTATTTATAAAAAAAATGTTTTTTTGTTTAAACGGTGAAGGCATACATCTCAAAAACATCTAGACATTCGAGTTCGTAAACACAAGTGTGTGAAGTTTACAAATTTGCACTTGACCTGCACGGTAGATTGTGGTCTAAACCTCTCAGTACCCAGCAGCTAGACAGCAAAGGCTTGTCAAGAGCTCTTTACGGCAAAAACGCATCTATGACCACATTTCATTTTATTCAATAAAAAATCATATAATTACATTTGTCCTAAAAAAAATAAAGCAGCAAACGAGCATGCAGTCCACCTAAAAGTAAGTGATTACTGCGCCCACGGACATCTGTAAGCAACTTCATATAGAACAGGGGTTCTATCTGAAGTCGATCACAGATGCGTTGCCACTCCTGAGGACTAAGATCGTCTCATATATAAACGAGCCGGCAACCAAAACCATTTATCTGCCCATATTAGCATATATAGAATATATATATTTATATTTGACTAAGTTAAAATTGGAAGTAGCTTGAAGAACAACCGTATTGTCTCCCTGGAGGCGATAGGTCATCAATTGAATGGAATACTTTCTTTTATTTACGTTATGCAAATGGGAAAGATATTTTTCATATATCCATTTCAGGCCCTTGGAGACTTTGAGGTTACGGCTGACCCGAGAGCTATTAATCTCACGAGGCAATATTTGGACCTACTGAAATAGTAGATATTTCAGTAGTCCAAATAAATAGAATCGAAACAATACGTTTATATTCAATACTTTATGTACTGACTTGACAGTAAGAGAACTTTTAGAATGAGAAATGTCTCACTTTTTCACCAATTACGCTTATTCGTATCCTTTTACTTATTTTCATAACTTGCGTATCATCTTTTTTATTTTTATTTATTTATATTTTTTATTTTATCATTTTTTTTATTTTTATTTAATGTATTTTTTATATATTGTCATATCGGTAATGGTATTTTTTCCTACTTAAGAATACGATTACAATTACACAATTAAAATAATTTAGGAAATTCTATTTGATGAATCATCATGATCTCCAACTCTGGTTTGGTTTCATTTTATAGTTAGTTTTTCTTTTCATACTTTCTGATGATATTATTAATCTGACAATATTATTATTAAGTATAGAATGTTTTCAGTCACTCTTAATTAACGTTATCAAATTATTTCTTATACATCCATAATATCGAGAAATTGAAGGTGCCTGGAATTTAAACTCTGGACTCCAATGGAAGAGCCCAAAATGGTTCATTGCCATCACTAGGCAATCAACATGTCAATAGTTATAGGATATAACAACATTACTTCTATTCAATTCCCGTAGAACGCTCACTGTGGCACGTTACACAGACTTGTGTTCTTCATTGTTCACAAGTGGATGGAACAGATCATAATTTTACTTTTATTCTTATAATACGTTCTTTTATGTACAAGATAAAAGCAAAATTAAAGTTTTAGGGGAATGTTTGAATCGTTATATTGTTAAAATTAACACCCCCACAGAGATAGAAAAAAATCTCTAAAACGATAATTTGAAATTTTGTCATTGATCATTATATGTAAGTGACCACCCCCAGGACAGATACTGCTAAATTGAAATAAAACAAACCTCCAACCTAATATTTAACAATACCTGCAAAAAGTAATTTAAGATGCCTTCTAAGATTTCTTACTTTAAATGTAATATAATCAAATTGCCAGTTAACTTTACCAATTAAAAACTTTTAACAACTTCCTTTTTTTTATGATTCTAAATAGAAATGTAAACGATTTTCAACTATAGTTAACAATATTGGATAACCAGTAAACAAATCATAAAAATGCTTACTTGGAATATTTAAAAGAAAATTGCAGTTTAAAGTTAATAATTTCTATTCTTAACCTCGTGAAGATCAAACTCAGGAAGTGAAGATTTATTGTAGAAATCTAATATCCTGAATTTATTTCTAGAGAAAAGCCAACAAGGGAAAAGTGAATAGATTTTTTAAACTAGGGTAAAAACTTGGGTTTACCTACAAAGCTTTGATAAAACTTCGTTTTCAGATCATTAATTTCCAAGAACTGTCCAGATTTTAAAATCTAGTTAAAATTTTGTGTCTGACGTAAAGTATTTACTTTTACACTTCTAATATGTATCCGCAGAACTCGGAAATTAGTTCATGAATGCTATTGAAATTATTATACGGCGTTATTTTTTATATAAGAGTTATATAAGAAATCACGGCGTTTAAATTATAGCGAGTTTTGTATACCGACATTCACAGGGGACTACAACGCAAACAGGTATTAATGAATTGATTATTGCTATTTGCAGTTCAATTATCTTCTTTTATTAACCGACTTCCAAAAGGAGGAGGTACTCAATTCGTCTGTTTTTTTTTATGTTTGATACATCGAAATGGATGGTTAGAGTAGACCGATTTTGACAATTTTTTTTTATTTGAAAGGTGTTGCTTACAGTTGGGTCCCATTTTAATTTGGTTTAGTTTTGACAAGGGCATCCATGAGAAAAACGTATAAGTCTTAAATTTGCATAAAGGATGTGCTCGACAAATGGAGAAATAACTCAGCTTCTACCGATCCGATTCTCATGAAACTTGAAATGGCCATTAGGTATAAAAGATGGAATATTATGATGGAAAATTTGACCTTCTACTCCTCAGCCCTGATGATGTAGAGGTACTGCTAGCCTAAACCATAGAAGTTAGCCATTTGGTGCTTACGAATATATAATAACGATTGTAACGAACGTATTGACAACGAATTTTTGTAATTCAAAAATAGTTTCTAAGCATCAGTATTGAAATCGTATCCGTTGAAAGCACTGGTCACAAGAACTCGGGCCTTTGGTTATGAAATATTGGAAATTGCAATCTCCTAGCCCTCACTCCGGTAGGGGTGCCAGAAACGGATAAAATAAAGCTAATAAATGTGATATTCAATTTTAATCAATTTAGTACAAATTTGTGGTTGGATTGGTCATTTATCAATAAACCTATTAACAAAATTTTACTTAACCATAAATAATCACAAAGAAAGAAGGCCTGCTTTATGATATATGTTTGCTTCCCATAGCCTGTAATTAGACTTTTTCCATTCTTATGAACTGTTTAGAAATAAATAAAGCTTTAAATAACTTATCTCTTTGACAAAGCTGTTTTTTTTTTATTTAAGTAAAACAACCGTCTTATTTGCAAAATGAATATGTTTGACTTAACCTATACACGACAATTCAGAGGACTTGTAGTTAAAACTTGTAAGGAAAAGATTCGATGTTTTAAAAACTGCATCTTCACAACCCTACCCTGCCAGTCAGTCACATTCATATTTCCCGCAGCGCCGGTCGATGATAAGTTTTCGGCTTATTTGTCTAAAAGGAAAGTAAAAAGAAAAGCACATCCACATCCGCATGCAAGCTTTTAGAAGCCTTCGATTGAAACATCGGAAAGGAAGTGCAGGGGTGCATAGTGCCGAAAGGGTTGTTAGGCTGTAAAATGGGGTGGATGATTATTGTTAGCGAGCGGTGATGCAGATAATCTATACGTAGAATATGCAGTAGCAAATTTTTAATCTAGAAACGTGTTACATTCATCATAATTAACATATACAGAATGCAAGCTATAACTATACATATAAATACAAGCTAGGTACTAAGCTAGGTACCTTCTTTATACTGAAATGTAATCGGGACCCAATATTTTTACTTGCATGGTACTATTTTCATATAATTTATAAAGAATTTGGTTCGTATTTGTTTAAAAGTTACTATATTACTAGCTACTAATATTTAAAAGTGTAAATGGCTTAATTGGAATATATAATATAAATAAATGTTAAGCGTGTCTGTGCATCGCATATACTTGCAAAAAAAAGTTCCGACCGTATAAAAGTCAACAGTCTATATTTATTTGCATATTTGTTTGTCATTGTTTTAAACAGTATCAATATCAAAATATGTACTGAGTTTATATTCGTTATTTTTTTCTTTTATAAATATGAAGTAGCAAACGAGCAAGCAGCCCACCTGATGGAAAATGGTTACTGCCGCCCATGGACATTTGTTAGCAACTTCATATAGAACAGGGATCCTATATGAGGTCTGTCACAGATGCGTTGCTACTCCCGAGGACTGAGATGGTCGCCTTATATAAAAGTGAGCCGGCAACTACACCCTTCCACCGAAACTGCTTCACGCTAGAAATTGGTGCGGCGGTGGTACTTTCCCGGTCGAACAACATTGGTTCTACCACCTGAAAAATTTTATAAAATAAGTCCTACTCTATCAAAAAATATTGCAATTTACAACAAATAATAATAACATTTTCTTAAATAAGATCGAATGCGCCAAGTACAGCTGGTTATACGTAAAGTTACATTGTATTTAATTACCGTAAGATACTTTACTATGACAAAAGATAACATCAAAAGTATTATGACATAGCCATGACCACGGGCAAGCACTGGCCGACGGCTGTATCCCTTTTCGTTTCAGGCAGTTGATGATTCATAAATGTGATGAGGGACGAACATAACTTGGGTTATAGGAACCGCGTTTATGTCACGCGGACAAGCTTTACTGCCGAATCGTTAATAGCTGTAATACATGTCAGACACATAAAACAATAGCAGGAAAGATTAAACACTTTCGAAATTCCATTATAAATTAGATATTAGTATAATTTGCAGATAATAAGTTATTATTGCACCTCGAACGCGTAGTGTTCGTTAGTGGTCTATTTTAGGTATTTGTCCACGAAACACATATTAATATTTTTGATAAGCTTTTCGTTTGTCAAATTTAATTGTATTATAACATTTAATATTATATTGTACTTATATAAAATTCCTTTTTGTACATAATTGCCAATGGTTACTGACATCAATTCGTTGGTGTTTGTGATTGTCATTGTCACATGCAAAATTTCATGTAAATCGGACCAGTGATTCTTGCGTAATTGAGTAACATACAGACACACACCTCATTTTTATATATTAGTAGTCATTCTGATTGTGAGTGATCACTATTGCTCTACTCCTCATGTTCTATATGGTTGTTTTATGTATGCCAACAAACTCATGGCATCCACCGACATTCCACCGTTAGAAATCAACAAACTATAGGTACTTACTCCACCTCAATCCTGTGCATGTAATTAAATCGTAAAAGCCAACAGACAGGTCAAGTTTTGTACCGTAGAAGCGTAGTTATAGAAAAAGTTTAATTTTGTTCATAATGAGTTGTGTTTGGGATATTCACTAATTATCCCAATTAGTGACGTCGGCGTCCCGACGAAACGTGAGCGACGACCGCGTTTGGCTCACTGTTGCTTTACAACACTCATAATGCTTACTCAAGTATCAAAATTATTAATTTCGTTTTAATTAAATTTTCAAATAATAATTTGGAATGGTAGGACCTCTTGTAACAATGCCACGCGTATTTTTGGCTCATAATATAATTGTATTGTTGCTGTATGTTAGTGTGAAGGAAACATACTTATCCAAGGCATTCCAATTATTCCTTAGGAGTAGTAACGCATCTGTGTTGAATCTCAAGACTGTGAATGATGTTTTTTGCCAATATTCACTTTTTTGTCAATATTCACTGCATTTTGTGACCATAATATGGTCAATATTATTGAGTGTTAATGTTACACAAAACTACGCTGCTGTCCGTCTTCTTGATTTTACTGCTCCCTTCGTCCCCTCTTACGACATTCATAACCAGTACATAGTACATAGTTCTGAAGTCGGCGCTCATATACTCGTAGAACATAGTTTCGTCAACATGATTTAGTAAAGTGTGTTGAGCGCCGACTTCGGGACTATGTACTATGTACTGGTTACGTACTAAACCACTATGTTTTTAAATTATTTTTTACTTTTTTGTGGCATGGAAGTCGGTGATATTTTTTTTTGTTATTTTTTTTTTGTATAAATAATAAAGAAAAACCTATATAAATACAATAGTTATATATTTTTTATAATTAATAAATTCACGTTAGAAATTGACCTGCCCTTTGGTAGGCCAGTAAAATATCTAATGCGCTATGTGGATCATTATATCAAAGTAATATTTATGCAAGTACAAAACCTGTGAAGTTACCTTATCCCACTTACGTCAGAGTACACGTGTTCAACTAAAAGCTTTATTTAATAAAATTTTAATATTTTACGGTATATAGAGCATAATGTTCTCCAAGGCCACGGTGACACTCGCCTCGTCTGCAGCAATATCAGCCGGTTATTAAATTACCTGCTTCATTTCTCCAGGGATTCCCAGGGTTGCCACAATTCTATTAAACATAATAAATCGTGAACGAAGATTGGGCTGCATTGAATAAAGGTTCTTGGTATTATATAAAACAATACGAATTTAAAAATAAAAAAATATCATACGTATATAAGTGATCGAGTAGGAACTGATTACCAAACACACATTCGAATAAAAAATCTCCTGTATTTTGAAGTCGATTTTCACAATATTTTTATTACAATTTAAAAGCAAAAAAAAATAAAAGAATGAAAAATATAATATAGGTAATAAAAAGGCCACGTTCTCTCAGCATATAAATAAATATATTATTGTATACTGACTTATAATATTAAGTAACACCGGTCACGGCTAGGATTCGGTTTGGTGACCCCTTATGTCTACTTATGTACACTTGTAATAAGTGATAAATTGCGGTTGAACCTGTTATCATTGGATAGCAGTCGCCGAATTCATAACAGGTTTGGAAAAATCCTTCACGGCTTAACCTTGTAAGAATATTGCAACGACATGGTACAATATGTTTCAGGAGTTGTGTTGTGAGGAATTTCCCTTACCAGTAGTGAGACTTACAAGGGCAGTAAATTAAGTTTTTAGTATCCAGCAACCCTGAATTCAAGTATTCGCGGGAAAACTTTCAGCATAACTTGCGGAGAGATTTCATCGCTTATAAAAAATCCTCTTTCACCAAGAGACGGGTTTCACTGAAATATTTTAATATAATAATGTGACTTCGTAATAGTTTTACTCCGATAAAGTTAGGGAATGTTTTGAAGTACCAACGTACTTTTAGTTTTAATAATCCATTATTTTTCATAATAGGTATCGTAAGATGCGTTAATCAAATATTTTCATATCACTTCTTCTTAATTTACAAACTAGATCATGTTTTTCTAGTGCAACGGCATATTTAGTCATTAATAGAGAATAGAGTAATGTTCTTACTTCTATTCTTAGTCTTTTACTACTTCTTAATCTATAAGAGCAAGTGTGAAGAATAAATAATACAAATTAAATACATTGTGTTCTGTATTGTTCACGAATCGTTTAGCAGGAATGTTAGTATTTTTTTTTACTCTTGTTTATCCCGTGATATGCTAGATCGCGAACAAAGTTACATAGATTTGTCGTAAAGATAAGAGACTTATTATCGTATCAAATGGTTGTGCTACGACACTACAAATCATATAATACATTTCAATCGATGACGGTTTTAGTCAGTTTATAGTTATCGATATGTTTTTGTTAATTTTCACCCATCACTGTCCCACATTTAGATATAGTGTTATTTTTATATGAGGAAGATTTTTGGTCGCAGACTACCATGCCAGCCCAAATGCTGGTAAAGACACATCGTTTCTCACTCGTTTCATAAAGCATAATGGCGAATGATCAAAACTGTAAATTGAGTCAGAGTATTTTACTATTGACCTTTTTATATTATAATTCCAAATATACTAAGATCTAAGATTCAAATCCTGACCTCCAGTTTTTTTATGTATTAAATACCTTGCTCTTATTCCCTCGTATCCTGTTACCTCGTTTTTCTATTAAAAATGCTTCAATTCACAAGAAATTGTATTCCAAAACCGTTATATAATATTTTTACGAGTCACGGTTTATAAGTTAGGTGATTTCCGCTGAGCTACGTGGCTGCCTGCTATTTACAAATTACGACTACTTCCGAACTTAGTTAATCAGCCGGATGTACTGAATGATGGTTATGAGATCTCGTAGCATCTAATCTGGTTTATGTACTCAGTAGCAACCTTAGGTACATTAGATTGCTTGGTCTTGAGTTGTTATTGTCTCTGGAAGTTCGTTATTATTATATAATTAAAATGGAATACTACTTAAAGTTTCTGACGCGTTACAATTCGAGAACTGCATAAACTTGCCTCTATTATGTTTTTACTTTTGGCGTTACAAAACGCGTGACAGGTAAATACATTAAGGTTTATTAAGGAAATTTGTTATCATAGCGGAAAAATACGAATCAACTAAGTTGGTAACATGATCTCATTTCATGATATTTAATTAATTGCAAAGCTATAAGAGTTCTATCATTTTACTTACTAGAATATTTCCCTAGATGAAATAAACTTCACGAAACGTTGGCGGTGGTATCAATTGCCTTTATTTGAACCAACCTTAGGGAGAACTCCAATCGTGTTTGGGTTAACAGATATCAGTTTAACAGATAACACCTAATAATTAATTATTATTTCTAGAATATAGTAACATACTATTAGGTTGATGATAGTGGTATGCAAGGTTTTTTCTTTACTGTTTTTAAATAAACAACGTTTTGATATGTTAAATTTATGCCAGCAATTGCTAAGTAGGTACGTATATATTGAACTGATGTACTTTCTGATTAAAACAAAGCAGGAGATTAATGTTCGTAATATCCTAACATTGTTTTATACTGTCCCGTAGCACTTAAAAGAAAACAATTTCGCAAATGCACAGCGCAGCGTCGCACGGCTCAGCGCATCGGGGTCACTCAGCTAATGTTTTGTTTCTCGCAGCACTCCGCTAATCCACATATACATTGCATCGATATATCTAGGATAAATAGAGAGAATTTCAAGCTTTATTTGTTCTTCGACACAAATGAACGTCCGCGTTAGTAGCTGTGCTACGAATGCTACGCATTACAATATGAATATCCAAAAATGCTGTGTTCTGGTCTGAAGGGAGACATACTAATTTGAGGCGTTCCAACTTAGTTCTTAGAGATGGTAAAGCATTTGCGGCCATCCTCAGGTAAGAGACTGATTTTATTTGGGGTTGATAACAGATGTTCATGGGCAGCAGTGGCCACTTACAACCACTTATCAGGTTATCCATTTTATATAAAAATAAACTTTACGCTTATTTATTGAATTTCATTTCTAAGTTACTTTAATTTCATAAGTTGCTTACTATTTCCATGGAAAGAAAAGAAATATGTATGAGGTTATATAGGAATGTTGTACGGATACGGATACTGGATACGTGGTAGCATTATAATTTGAGTACTGCGGTATGACATTTATTTGCAGCAGGTATTTAGTGGCGCGATATTTCCCAGTTTAAGAGTAAGACCACAAAAGTATGGGTATGCGCCGACCCCATAACCTCATAGCCCAATTTTTTGGCCCAAGTGTCTCTCGAGCGTTGCATTTCGTAAATATTTTCAAGTTTTTATTGTTATTTCTGTGGTGACCTGATTATGAGAATAATGCTCACCGAATCTTTTGTTTGAACAATTTTACTTGTATTTTTCACAATGCTCTACAAGTAGATACATACTACAACATGTAGTACTCAACGTGAATTCATAAATATGTATATAAATGTAACAACGTCATAATCTATAGTTACAATATGTAATTAAATAATTGATTATGGCTTTTTATGACCGTATTATCGCTGGGAAAAGCAACCTAATGTCGGTACGGTATTACCTCTAATTGGCCACTATGTAACGATGGATAAAAATACATGTTTTTATTTATTTTTGTTAATCAATATGGGTTTGATCTGATAATTTGATCGTTAGCTAATGGGATGGAATAATTAATAATTCAGAATAAGATATTAATAACTGTGTTATATTTTAATCTTTTAAAATTGAAATAAAACTCTTTCTTTCTGAATTCGGCTGGTTGAATTAGAAAACTTTCAAAATAAATCAGAGTGCCCGCATTTTTCTAGCATCCCAATAAAGGCAAAAAGTCCGGCTGCCTACATGGACTATTTCCACGTGCCCAGTTTACACTTGGCCGTTATTTTCAAAAACAAAAGTATTTGCCACGAGCGCGTTGAATCGCGATCGCAGTTTCAGTTGAGCGCAACGGAGTCAGTAGACAAATGTTGCGTTTCGCTGTCACCCGTACGTACAGGTTTATTTAAATTGGATGGATATTGTAGGTTATTTTTCTTTTCTACTGCGTCAGAAGAAGTTTTATGTTTTACGAGCATATGTACGTATATATGTTCGTATGTAAGTATGTCAATTTTTGGCACGTGCTAAAACTCAAAAGGCTGGACGGATTGTGACGTAAGACACATTATTAGAATTGTCTTCGTTTGCAAAGTGACATAGACTATATCATTTTTAGAAATGACGCCTGCAAAAAGGGGTAAAACGGAGCAAAGAGACGACTTTTATTATCACAAAAATAAGGGTATATGGCTATTTTGACGACAACTCATATAAAGCTTTAAATTAAATGTTTCATTATGTACAAAAAATAACTTTCGGGTTTATTTCGATGTTTTTAATAATGATAATAGTTAGTAATTAATTGATATTTGATTTAATGCTAAAGGTTTTTGCCTGTACCGTTAATAATCATACACAAATTATATAAATTCTATCAATTCGTACTTGGCCACCTTAACGCGCTATACTTAATGCCTTCTTAATCTGCGAGAGGACCTGTACTTAACAATGGGCTAGTAATGGACACAAAACAAGTTTTAATGGAGGAGGATGTAATTAGTACAAATAGTTTTGACTTACGACAGCGGTGTAAACCTGTAGAATTCCGCTTTGAAGGGTGCAAATATAGATATAGAAAGGCACGTATACAAAATTATACAGACAAAACAAAAATAAAAATACTTTATTATGTTTCCATATTCAAATGAGGTAGAGTCATATATTTGAAGTGAATTTCTTAAATCATTCTACTTTTAAATAAAGTATCAAAGTTCTGAGCGATGGTCATTGCAAGGCTTGGTGCGACTGCAGTTGACTGCCAAACTTATTCATTAAATTGCTGAAGGTTGTAAGTTATTTTAAAGAGTTTCCAATTAATGTTTGGCACATCAGTACATTTTATTCTTTACCTAAGTTACGGTTTGTCAAGATCGTTAAACATTCATCATTTACGTTACATTTACGTTACCATTTAGAGATGCGCGGTGGTTGCCACCATAGTTGACCATGAAGAGTACTTTTACATTTAAAAATTTAAACGCTTAGCTGTTAACCAATATTTAACTCAGATTTACTTTACATTTTTATGCGTGTTCAGTAATCACATGTAAATTAAAACTGAGTTTTCGTTATATTTGTACTCGTTTAGGTATGGTACATACACCACGAGACACGAACGTTGACGAATACACGAAGCACCAGACCCTGAGCAGCAACCGCAATTCTTTTTGCAAATATTTCTGTCTGGCCGGAGCTCGTCCTCTGAATACAGTGTCAGTCCGATATGGTGACCGCTCTACGCGGATTATCATGCTACTCCTAATAGAACGTTCAAGGCTAAGTAACACCATTAAGATAAATCGCAACTGAATTAACTAACAAAAGGGAATACAAACATTTTAAAGCGTAAAATAACACGCATGATGAAAACTTCACCCAAGTTCAGAACATTTGCTAAAATATCGGCTGCTATTTGAGTAACATTTCTCAAAGAAACTTCCCTAGTTTCCAACATCGGAGCCAGATTGTAAAGGCTTAACCCCGTTTGCGAGACTGCTCAGACATTTCCGATATCTAACCGTTGCTGCCACAGAGCGATACAGCGATAGATAAGACGCGATACAACGATAGATAAGTCATTGAAAATGCTGCAACACTCCGGGAAAACCAGTTGGAAAACGTAAAGAAACGTTCTTCGCGTAAATAAATAAAGATTCATCTTGACTTGCGCGCTAAAATCTATAGCTTCTTTTCTGCACATTATATGTACGTATGTTATCGCTTTAGTTGTGTTTGTTTTATTTTCATAATTATTCTTTATTCATCAATAAACATAAATGTAATATGCTGCTATTATAATAAAGTATCCATTAATACGAATATAATGAGTTTGTAAATATTTCAAAAGAGTTTTTAACAATAATTTCCTCAAGTATATTTAACAATTTTACAGTCTTATGCCCTTAGGTTTGATTGTAGCAACGTAGCTAAACTACTTTATAAAGTTTCCCTCTATTACAAAATGCTTAAACTCGAATTATGACCCTCAATTATGATATTGTCTATAATTGATTGTAATTACCTTACCTTTATTTAAACGTCGATTGACCTACGTCATTTCTGTTCCATTTGTCTCTATGTTCCGTCTTTTCTTATCAGGACATTTCAAATACATAAACCTTTATCTACGCTCGAGTCCTTGAATATTTCATAAAAAGCCTTGCTAGGGAGATGTGCCGTAATCTGGAGAGCAAGTCTGTCCTGAGTTATCGGCGTCTCGTTACATTCGGCCGGACTAAGATGAACTGCGTTTGTTTTAGGTATTTTTTGTTGTTTATTGTCGCTTCGGGAGTTTTTGTTTGTTATTTATTATGTCTGTGTATTTAGTAAGTTCTTTTGAATGCTTTTAGAACTTGGATTGTGATAGCGTTGTAACCAATTTCGTTTTAGTTTCTAAAATTAGTGTTGGTAAGTTGTATATAAATACGTTATATCATTTTTGAAGTAAAACCTCCTTAGAATTGTTGAGATTGAATCTGGAGGAAACAAAAATGCGTTACAAAAGAAGTTGTCGGAGCTACAACTAGATGGCGTTGTACCTTTACCAGCTTACCTTTACTTGATTTGACGTATGATATATCCTTAGAATCGTCTCAGTTTAGAAAGTGACATAGGTTATATAATTTAAAAAAAATGGCGCCTGGAAATAGTGATATATTATTATATAATAGATTATATAATAATATATCACTATTTCCAGGAATTCCAGGATAATTGGGAATAGATTTGATTTAAGCAGTCGGGTGTTTTGTTTTAATGCTTTAACGATGTTACTAGTAATTCAATGAATTTAATGTAGTTTGTGGAGCTTATACCTACGCCATAGTCGTAAGGTCCCCAACTTTTAAGTCACAAACTATAAGCTAGAAAGCCTTCACACGTTACACAAACTTTGTCGTGTACAAAAGTAGCAATATTTCCCAGAATTAGCATTTTATTAGAGTCGATGGCGAGCCGGGATATCCTTTGAGCTTCTCTATAGCCGAATGCATTATTCAAAGGCCCGTAATTAAAACCTTAATTAACATAGTGAAAAAGTAATACAGTTAATGAGATTAGCCTACGCCAATACTACTTACGAGAGCTGTGTTAATTTTGTACGTATGAATACTATTTCAATAAAAAATAGCCCACTGATTTGAAATACCGTATTCATACAAGTAATATGCATAAAAGGCAAGATTGTAACAGGAACTAATATATATCATAATGAAAAAAACGCCATAAAATGCCATCTACGAACAGAGCCCCGTACTAAGTCGCACTAACACCGCTGCTAGCTTGGTTTGGTTAGATACTTAATATTTCCAAAAATGTATAACAGAGGGCGCTAAAACAAATAAAGGCCAACAATCAGGTTTATCTGCGCTTATAGATGTTTCTAATTAATAATAGAAAAAAAAAACAATTTGTTTATGTGCCTGTATACGTGTTGTAAAGAAAATGTATTCTCAAGCAATAGTGAATGAAATCAAACAGATGAGTCAAATTTCATCTGTGTCTTCGAGTGTACATGAAACTCGAAATTAGTTTCACTTCAAAAAAACCCGAAAGTTCTGTTGTTAAGTTAAGTTAGTTTCAACCTTAAAAAAATGTTTTATTCATTGCAACTACTGTAGTGTTGACTCGTAACCTAATGCGTAGGAACTCCTTGTCAATTAATTAGCAGTCAAAATTGGAACAAACGTAATTATTAAACGATGAGTTAGTTTGTTTCGAGAGCGACGTCGCCTGCCGAGTACATGAGTACGCCGTACGTGATACACGGCCTGTAAGCCTACTAAAATTTCTTGTATTATGAGTGCCATAAACATATACAGTCACCTACAAATACAATACAAAATCTCGAACAGGTCTCAATCTAAATCCATTGCTTGCTACATTACTATTGTGATTAAGTTACACCGTTCATTAATATTTTTAATCACAAGCCGATAATTAGTACTAGAAATTGTCTAACAATTTGCACTTGGCCATCGCGATGGACTATGGCCCAAACCCCTTTCAAGAAGAGAAGTCCAATGCCTAGTAAGATCGAATGTGTCGAAGATGACTAGAGGTTATATTTTTTTTTATAAAGTTGTCACTTTTATTCATTTCATTAACTACATCTTTAACTAGACCACTCATAGATCACAAAAAAATACTTAAAGGCATATATTATGCTAAAATAGCCAAATTGACAGACGTCCTTTATAAAGCACGCAATGTCATTTTAAACATTCCTTGTAACTGCCGTGACTAGGTTGATGGCAGACACCAGCCTATAAATAGAAAAGGCCGTTGCGATATCATTCTGTAGATTGCGCAATAGTTTGGTTTGTCGTCAAAATTCAATCGTAACATTTACCTATTGACCGGTTTATTTCTCTATATTTGAGGTATTCAACTCACGATTACCGATTAAATTAAAATTGTTAAAATGGAGTATGGATAATTTTGAATATCACTTATGTGACTTAAAATTGTAGAGATATATGGATTTATACCCTGATGAGAGAGAAAGGCGCAGAAAGGGCTCTGCTCGGCTCCTCTGATGTTGCAAGTGTCCAAAGGCGATGGTAAATACTTTCCATCTGATGACCCTCCTGCCATATATAAAAAAAATGTTCCGAAACATTCCGATCAAAAACATAAATAATTGAAAAAAATATGATTAGCATTTAGTTTTCTTGCAATAACAACATATACAGTAAAATATAAAAAAAGAGAATGATGAATACATTTTCGGCACTCTTCGAAACAAAACGTTAGCAGCTAACTCTGCTATTGTAATATACAAATAATGGCAATAGTACCAAATTACTCGGTTTATTTTGTTCGTCATATTTCAACTATTTACACGCACAACGCACACATTCGTGTGTCACAAAGAACGGTGGACCCTTAAAACATTTCTCGCACATTAGGCGGTATGCTCTCGACACGGCAGCGGGTGTTTTGGAGAACACCATACGAACTACTCTTGACTCGCCTTGACCCTCCTTAGTGTCTTCACAGCCAATCGAAAGGTAAATTGTAAAGGCATATTCAGTGTAGTTTTATGTGCCTCAACTTTCAGCTTCGTCTGAGTACCTACTGGTCGACTTGCGTGTGAGAGTGAGCTTAACTATTTTAATAGTCAAAGTACCTCTTCTCCTGAAACTTTGTTAAATCGCATCTACTGCCTCCAAGATTATCTTGAATAAGAAGAGGTACAAAGGAAGAAAATGAATATGTTGATATCATGATACCATAAGCAATATTAATATGATACAAAAGGACAGGTTATCTGAAATCATATATGTTTTTTCATTATATTGAAGTAGCAAATAAGCAGTCAACCTTATGGTTAGTAGCCACTGCTGCCCATAGACAACTGTAAATAACTTCATATAGAACAGGAGTTCTATCTAAAGTTGATCACAAATGAGTTGCTACTCCCGAAGACTAGCATGGTTGCCTCATATATATGAGCCGGCAACCACACTTTTCCACTGAAATGCTAAAACTGTTTCACACTATTAATAGGTGTAGCGGTGTTACTTCCCCGGTTGAACTACACTGGTTCTACCACCTTGAAAAGTATAAACAATTCCATTATATTTAAGGAAAGATCTTATTTATTCCATTATATAAAAGACGTTATATTTTCATGTTTAATACGTAATTTAATTTATTGAAAATACTCTATATACGAATCTAACAACATTTTTAACCATGATTTTCGGAAAATATTGAGAAAATGTTTCGAAAATTCATTAAACGTCTGGCGTTATACTTAGAATTCCTTACGGTGAAATATAATTGACATAGGAAATTGCCAATTCAGATGTAGGTCAGGGCTTATTAACTGATCTCATTTTCTGATACGAACCATCCCGTACGATGCAGCAGGAATAGTAAACTATTTGAAACATACTCGATATTATATATGTCGTTCTAATTAACAATAAACCAATAAATAAAATGAACTATATTAGAATTAAATGAACTAGTATTAGAAAAGAAACTTCACTTCTGCTTTTATTTGGTCCTTATTTTATCTTTAATTCAGTTCATTTATCCCATTTTTTAAATGATACTGGCAAACCTTATATTTTAATCACAGAAATGACAATAAGTTTAATAGCCTAATCAAAAAAATCCATAACTGTCATATTCTAGTTTGTTCAGAATACTAAGAGTTGATTTTCCAATGCAGCTGGACCTCGTAATTATATTAATAATAAACCTTATTGTACACAGAAAATAAATAAAACAATAAATATGCAATTTTAAAATACAAAGACTTATCGCTAAATAGCAATTTCTCTAAGACAATCTTAGAGTATGGAGTTAGGTGAGTATGAATATAAAGAAAAGTGTTAGTATTAATTGGCAGATTGCATACACTTTGGCCGAATTTGAGAATGTTATATCATCAAAAAGGCCTAAGAGGTGACTAAAAGAGGTTTCCAGGGTTGCGAAACTATCCAGCCAAGCGCTCCCTCGAGCGCTTTGCTCGAGCTTTTCGAAGAACAGCGGTATCTGAACAGAGGACTCCGGTTCTGTTCCTTTGGAGATTCCGGATTTCTCTTCGCAGCGCCGAGGACGGCCACTGAGGGAGTTTTAGTGCGGTAAAAATCTCACGTAACGCAGCGTCGATCCTGAGGCCTTTTGAAGGTTTTACTCTCGAGTAAAACCTTCGTAATGTAAAAGGAGAGCGACTCAATTGCATCTCTTTTAATCATCGTTGTGTAGGCTTGCAATTTTTTTGATTTGCTAAGTACAATAGCTCTAATAAATCCTTTTCAAAAGTAAACCTTACTGCATAACAAATATAGAATTGGTTTTCCTTGTCTGGCGTAAGTCCTTTTGTCCCGTACGCATTTGCAATTGAATCTAGACTTTCTGTGCAGTAATTAGAGTAGGTTTTGTCACGTGTTCATATTACATGCGAGCGCTCGATCCCCGGGGACTCATTAGTTGCGATTTCCCGCTGACCGTACTACGCTGAAATATAGCTCGAGGTAGTTTTTTAATGCACGTTGTTTGTTCTATTTTTATTCAGTATTCAAACATTCACAAAACAATTCACTGGTTAAAGAGAATTTGTACGAGTTAACTAATATATTGCATTGAATTACATTGTAATTATAATAGCGTTATATCACTTTAAAATTTTTGACTTAATAACCACATCTTTCTTTACCAACATCCAAATATCGGTAAAGAATTCCTCGTTACTAAATTAACTTTAAAGTAAGAACTATGTAACTACAAAACTATGTGAAAGGATATACCATGGTGGTCGCAGTTTTCTATTAAGTTATTTTGTTAAAAAATAGCACAAGCATCTATTACCTATCTTGCTCCAAGGACTTCCAGAGGAATCAATACAGATCTGTCGACGCCAGCGGCTTAGTAAAAGCATTTTTGTGAATAATTTACGTGTTAATGTATACGTTTTTCCTTTTATCAAATAAAATATTATGTTAACTTTTGGTTCTTACAATATATCAAATATAGCAGAGTAAATAAATTGAACGATGGTTACCAGGCATTAGACTTTCAAGGTCCTTAGTAGTTCCCGGGTCCAGAGGTTCACTGAACATAAGGCTCTTTTAATAGGGGTTTTTGCTGTTACTAACTGCGCCTGATATTAAACATGCTACAAAGTAAGATGCTTCTGCTTATCTCTTTGATTTTGTCACTTAATCGTCTGATACGAGAGAGATTCAAGATTGACTCTACAAGGCACACTTCACTGTTTTAACCAGAAAAAATAGATGGGTAGGCGATATTCTCAACATTTTATTGTACCAATCAAAATGACCAGTCATACAATCGTTATTAAAATACGATAAAGTAACACGCTCAAACGCAAACAATAGCGGACGCCTCCAAGCTCTTACCACTCGGCTAGACATCAAGGTAGACATGTATGTTTTTCTTTCTATTACACGGAAAAAGAAAACCGCTTAGATGTCCGATGTATTCGAGTCACGTAGCGAGGAACGTCGCCGGTCCACATTCACTGGTATAGACGTTTACTCAATGACTGTGTCATTTGTCATGCTTTACAAGTTAGGTCAAGGATGCGTTCTATCCTTATCGTGTGTTGATCTTATTTATAAATTACTAAGTTATTCCCACAATGACGGTAATAAGTACCCTATGTATTAATCTATGTCATAAACTATCTGTGTATTGAATTTCAGTGAAATCCGTATTTTGCTTGAAAGAGGAATAAACACATATAAATCCTCACAAACTTTTACATTTATATAATATATGAAGTTTCTTACAGATGTTCATGGGCGGGGGTTACCACTTACCATCAGGTGGACTACATACTCGCTTGCTATTTCAATAAGATATAAAAAGATTTTTTCAAGATAAATATTTAAACAATGCTATTAAGGTGCTGCTACTCTTGGACACATTTACTGAAACATATTTAGCCATGCTATCTAATTGGATTAGTGAATGGGGCTATGTTTTGATATGTAAACTGCAACTAAGAATCTTGGAGTACAATTATTTACAAGTTTATTAAACACGCTTATTTAGATTTTATCGTAATTATTTTTTCATCGATATTATTTTATTTACTCGCGAACCGAACAAGTGAGCGGATTTTCTTGGGTTTTATATTAATGTTCATAGATAGCTGGATATGTCATTACTACATCTACATCTTCGATAATAATAATCAATGCTACTGTTGCTCATACGTCCGACTCTGCGAAGGATCAGATTTCCCTATAAAAGCTTTTTACGTTTATTATCTCTCGTTACATAAATATTTCAAATCGGCGTTTTTTTAATTATTTTATCATTTTTTCAAATATTATAAATT
>DWNE01001435.1:0-22079 GCA_018249875.1 Cecropterus toxeus | reverse complement strand
TTCTTTAGTACAGAATTATTTTAATAATTAAAATGTGGGTTAAATAATCAAATAGCTAAAGTAGAGGTGTAGTATAAATGTAGCTTTTTAACCGAATTCGAAAAGGAGGCTGTTTTATGTTCGACTGTATGTATTTTTTTATGTATGTTCACCGATTTCTCCGTCATTTCTGGACCGATTTTCAAAATATATATTTTTTCTATTTAAAAGGGTATACTCCTAAGGGGGTTCCATTTCCACTAAATCAGTATCTGATGATGGAATCCCAGGAAAATCGAGGGCAACCCTCAAATTTTGTACGCACTCTTCACTTCACAAGTATGTACTATATACTGTGTATGTACCATACCAACATGTATTAAAAATTATTTTTTATTTATTTATGGCATAGAAGTCGGTTTCTATTTTTTGTTAAAAAAAAATAGTTATTTTTCCTAAAGACGGAAACATAACCTATTCTTAAGGAGTTATTTGTTATTCCTTAAACTACTACCGTAAAGTTATCTACTTTTTAAGTTTGACATACAATAAAATCATAGTAAAGAATAAGTTTAATTATTGAATGATCTTCTGGTTATATTTATTACGTCCACGAAATTAACCACTTCTAGTTCCTCTATATCAATCTTTTTACCAAATTTAGCGACAGCATGTCCCGATGTGACTTTACATGGGGTGTTTTCTTATAATTTTCCTCCGATAATTCCATTCCCCTTTCCTCGATGCCGTTGCACGCTGTGCTGTTTTGACATGTAATTTTCTATATTTCAAAAGTTTATCAGATTCGTAACGAGTCCTGTTGCGATTGTCGAAATTACCCATTGTAAATCAAAATATTGACAGATTGAGGGTATTTTTGTAAGTAACCTGCGTTTTTTTTTATAAGAATGCAGCTGCAAATACATAGGTATAAAGTTCATTTGATGAAGTCGTTCTTTGCATTTTGATGTAAGAAAGGTGAAGTTAACGGCTCACTTTTAGAGGTGCGACCATCTTAGTACTCTGGATAAGCATCGCATCTGTCATAGAGTTCAAATAGAAGTATGAAGAGTCTTACGTCCGTCTTCGGTAGTGAACACTTAGACACTTACCGTCAGATAGACTATACTCGTTTGCTGTTTCAACAGAATTAAAGATTTCTAAACATTTATTAATTCGTCAAGTGACACCTTAATCCTTGCGCTAATCCATACAAAGAGCAAATTAATGGCATTTTCTATAAGCAACCGAATTAGCAAGTGAATATAATTATGTAATGTTAAAAAACAGCAATATCTAATAAATCTAAATTCATAAATCCATTCCAAAAAACACTGTTTTAATAAATCCATTCTCAAACATTTTCCAAGCAATTGTCCAAGCGATTTACTAAAGAATCCAATTATAACTGCAAAAGACATTTCGATAAAAGTAGCGCAAATTCCATTTGCGTTGAAAATTTTCATTCCTTATTGTGAATAAACTTGTTATAGAATAGAATAATTCGGTTACTGGTAGGAAAGAACGGCCTTTTTCCAAGGAAGAGAAATGTTTTTCATTCCTCATTGAATTACGCGCGGCTCACAATATTTGTATTAATTTATTTTTTTATTTTTTATTGTGCTTCGGAACGTGCCAGTGCCTTTTATCTGATTATCTGATTTTATAAAAGCTTATTGCATAGAACTGTATTCTATCGTTCCAATCTGACCTATTACGGTGACGATTTTGCATTTTTTGACGCAATTTGTAAAATAATGGTCGGACATGTATAGGTTTTGTGTTCGATACCCAAATAAGTGGAGATCCCAAATTCCCAATATTCCTAAATAATGTAATTAATACATTTATATTTATTTTTTCAGTATAGCTTTTCTATTTATATTTGTGGGTTCGTGGCAATTGTACATGGCAACGCATATTAGCTAACCTAACCTAACCTAAAACTCATACATCTAGTGAGTGTTTTTAATACAATCTCTGAAAAGCGAATATGATTTCTACCTAACAGCGGTATTAGCATTATCTACTATGTTTGAAGACGCTTACATTTATACCAGAATTCATTGTGACTTAGTCTACATGAATGTTTTCCATGAATTATTAGTTAGCCGACTTTTGATCCAAAGCAATGTGCAGGTAGCAAAAATCCAGTGGCAGTTACCACAAATCTTAACCTCGCTTACTAATCCAATTTAATAGAAAATTTCTTTCTATCAAAAAAAAATCAAACGGATAATTCCTTATAAATAAGACTAACTAACAGTATATCAAACGCTAAGACTTTCCCATTTACAGTTTTAAGACCTTGTATTTTCGGTAGCTACATTTGAAACCTTACTCTAAGACGGGTATGCAATTTCCTTCAACTAATAGACAGACGTCGTTACTTGGTCCGTCTGTCCGTCCACGATTAATTTCTAAACGGATGCACCTGTTAATATATAAATTCTGTACGGAACCCGTTTGAATTTTGATTAGTTCTTGATAACGAAGTCTTGAAGCAAATTTAAGTCGACGGTTTAGTCATAATATGAATTTCAGTGCTTATGATTAATTATTGCATGTTTTAATGACGAGGAAAAACATTATGAGAGAATATTTGAAGAATTTTCATTAGTTCTCTAAAAGACTTAACCTTTTTAGAACTACCCAGTGGAACAGTAATAGGTCACTGATAAAAAAATTCAAAAGTAATTGAAAAAACAGCATTTATTCACGTCTTTTATATCTTTTATCTATATTTAAAATCTTATCTAGACACACTTATTAATATTTAGGTATGAATATGAAAACTTCCAGTTATGTCGAATTTGTGTGAAGGCAAACGCACACATGATATTTTCACTTATTTTGAAAAAAAAAAGCGTACTTAAAAGTACATATTGTCAATAAATATGATAAGATTTATAATAAGTCTCATAGATATTCTCCCGTTTCGTTTTCCAAAAGCAATTTGAGTTCGATTTGGTTATGTCATTGTTACACTTCGCGCCCCTCGAATTGAAATCAGCTGTATGGACCCCATTGTGACTTACCCTTAATTTTTATTTCCTTCCAATTGACAATGCAGCCAGTCCACTTAACAACGATGACTTATACTTTATTCACAACAAGAACACAAAAATATTGTCTATGGCTTTCTTAGTAATTAAAAAAAATGTACTCTTTACTCGTTCAACGTCCTCCAAAAAATAATGTTTATGAGTAAATTCTATGCTAAAATCTTTTACGTGTGTGTATTTTATAAAAAACAAAAACGTACATTGTCTATGGTGAATTGCAAAGTATTTATGTTATTCAACAAATGTACCTAAACATGAACATTTTAAATCTAAATGCTTGATAATAAAACAAATTGGAATTCAAATAAATCACCAACTACTAAAATACGATTCGTATTCAACAATCGTGTTAAACAATATGTGTAATAATTTTCCGAACGTAATTTTCCCGCCAACCCGCCATATTGTTCGCGCCTCCATGTGATGTCATTGTGCGAGTAATGGAAAGGAAATTAATAGTTACAGCCAACAAACATAAATTTTCCGTTTACATCTATTTTATTACCATGACACAGGGTTGATTTTAGGCTATATTTTTATTATATAATATTGTTATGTTTCGAAAACTATTGAGGGATGAATAGAGTCATTCGAATCGTACTGTAAATCTATTGTGTTGTTTTTACCTTATTATGTCAAATACACTGCGTGTGGATTGTTTTGTGTTGAGGTACCCACTAGGTTATGATCGATTGAATTTTAAAGCTTAGTGGTTTAGGTATGGAGGAATGTAGGTCCCCCTGTTTATTAATACGCGGTATGTAAATGAGAAGCAGTGATGGTAAGAACCACTGCCGCTCAATGACGTCTGAAAATGACATCTATAATCAACAACTTTGGATAGTTTGTTGTTTTTATGGCCATAGATTCATGCATTTTAGCCCAAGTTCTACATCAGGTCGGCCACAGATTCATGGCTATCACTAACGGATAAGTTGAAATGTAAGTACCTCAAAATATTTGTGGTACACCATATTCGTAATGCTAAGCCTTTTAATTACACTTTTCAAAGCATAACGAGTATTTACTTCTATGTTATAAATTAATATCTTTTTTTTACTTCTTTCAATCCTTGGCACATATAAGGTGGCTAAGAGAGCCTAGTTAGCATCTATTTCGTGATAACAAAACAATAAACAAGTAAATATTACGTTCGAACTTCGTCGTTTATATAATACTGATTGTCCAGTGTGACCACGTCCGTACTCAGCATTCGCCACCGTACCGCCCCAGTGTGGACACGACTTTACACGGTATCTGACATCGTATCGTTGGGCGACAGTCTGTATAAATTGGTTTAACACCGCGGTACGCTACGATTTATGTTAACGAATGCGATTATTAAACTAAATGATTACAATTTTATAGTGCACTACATTCAATTGCTTAGATTCATTTCGTGACTCAGTTTGTTTAGTTCAGTTGATTAAGTACTCGAGTTTAGATTAACATAGTATTTTTGTATGAAATACTAGCTGTGCCACGCAGTTTCACCCGCGTTTATTAGAGAAAAATCTATGAAACACAAACAGACATAGCGTGATGTTATATAGCCTAAAGACTTCCACGATAAATTTACTATTCAACACAAAAATATATTTTTTTCAATTCGAACCAGTAGTCCCTGAGATTAGCGCGTTCAACCAAACAAACTCAACTGCTTTATAATATTAGTATAGATAATGTTATTGCAGATATGGTATATGCTGTTGCCTGTAGAAATTAAAGGTACCTAAAACTATTTAACTACAATAAAATTCATATCATACAAAAGCATAATAAGAATGACTCACGTGCAGTCGTAGGTACTTCAAGAGTTTAGCAATTCAGATTGACAATTTACATAAAACTGAAAATATTATCTGTACCTCATAAACTGTATGCCAAAATTTTGAAAATCCGACCAATTTGCGTGAATGAGTGACAAACACACATACAAACTTTCGTATTTATTTAATATTACTAAAATGATCACGTATCATGAAGTGTTTTGAATGGAGAGACTTCATACTTCAAGTTAGGTATAAATTGTTTCAACGACCACGCATTGGGTCCCGGGTTCGATCCCCGGCCAGACAGAAATGTGAATGATAAGATTAGATTTCTGTTCTGGGTCTGGGTGTTTGTGAATTCGTCTTCGTCTGTCCATAGCACCCACGACACAGGAGAAAATCCTACTGTTTATTTATTTATTGATCATCAACAAAATTTATACCGTAATGAAAAATAATATAACTCACGAATATTTATAGGGACGCAAAGTGCAATTACATTTATAGGTAAAAACTGCAAAGGAGAAGCAAGTAAAATATACTATAATAGCATATTTAGAATATAAATATATTAAGTATCATTTTGTTAACTGATAATTACAACTTTGCATTTGATTGGCGATATAAAATACCTATTATATGAATCAAAGTAATAAACGTCGAAATTATATTTCTTTAGACAGCTCCAAGTTTTATAACTCTAAGACACCATTCCTGTCGGCAGTCTTCCAGCCACTAACACAATTTCTACAGTCACTGTGTTATCGGGGACTTTTATTATATTCATTATAGAATCATTTTATGCACCATCTTTGTCTGACTTGTAACGTCATTTTAAAATAGACGTTATAAGAATCTACTTGATAATATTTGTTTGTTTATTTTTTACTTGTTTGTTTATAGTTTATTTGTTTGTTTTTATTGTATAAACCAAATGAAACGTTCTTATTTTATGGCTAATGGTACTATGAACGTTAAATGTTCTCATAAAGAAATCAAACATGAATATCATGAAAAGTGGAAAAAATGTGAAATGATTTTCTTTCCTTTTTTCATTTTGAAGTTGGCGTTTTTAGTCGATCTACTGATCTAACAATAAACAATGAAGTTCAAATCACATATAAAGTTAAATCCGCTTTGAACGAAACAGTACTTTCATTGCTTAGTAAAATTGGATAATGAAATAAGACAGAAATTGAAGCCTAATTAACTGAGCTAGTACAAGTTGTAAAGACAAACAGACTTCAAAGCGAAGAAGCCAGACATTGGGTGTCTTGACAAGAAATTCGTTTGTTAGCTCAACCAATGAAGGCGGGAGCTGAAGCTGACATTAACTTGAGCGTCTACCGATTGGTACATAAACATACTACGAAAGATATCCATTTGCCAGACCGTTGACGAACAAGCGATATCAAGCTATGTTTGAGACGCACAACGAACAAACTACATATTTTTGAAGATGAAATATAACAAATTTTTTATCTTTAAATACCTTATGACAAATTTTTCGAGTCATTTAAGCATATGTTTCGTTTTAAAAAACAGATCTACATAATGATCAGGTCAATATAATTTATTTGACATACTTAATCATTGACATGAATATATTTTTAATGTATCAATGAATAATTCGGTGTTACCGTGATCAATATTTCTCTCGTTAAACTCTGCACTTGTTTCTATCTCATAGTGTAACAAGGTCCTTATAACATCTTCACACATAATACTGTCCAATCACAACACTTACCCCTTTGATGAGACGTAACGTGGCTACTACACACACACATTACTAAATCTTATTAGCTTCCAACTATACACCAGTTTAGTTTGAACTATCAGTTCCAAGTAATACAGAAACTTTCTGAGAAGTAAACGCAGGGATGGGAGCTCCTCTTGGAGTGGCTGTTGTAAAACGAACGGACACCTTAAGTCCAAAGGCAGAACTGCAATTAGCACAATTAGTAGAGCCCAATTAGGTGCCTTAACGAAGCGAGTTTGGCAACTAGTCAGAGTTTGGTGACAAATACGACGTTTGACGTCCGACCTGGCAAAATTCGGATCAACAGTGATATATTTGTTTTGTCAACAAACCTTTACGATAAAAAACATTTTTTCAATAAAGATTTTAGTACAATAAATTATTTATTTCAATACTGCAATATTTTTTAAAAATATAGTAGTAACATTATTTACTGTTACTGATTATGTAAAAGTGATTTTAAAGAATCAAAGAAGCAAATAATGAATTAGTTTACCACAATGAAAGCTTTTTGTATTGTTTTTTAAAGTCTAATAATGGTTTTTTCTTTACAGAAACATGTCATCTAAACGAAAATCGCCTCCGTCGAAATTGCAAGAAGGAGCCGCTGACACAGAGAAAGCAGAAGCCGGCCCAGCTAACCTGGACTTCTCCGACCATCTCGAGTCCGACGATAACGAACAGCAAACGTATTACAAGTTCTCACCCAGTTCCTCAACCAGAAGCTCTATTAGTGAGGAAGATACTGCGACCTACGAAGACGAAAGACCGAGCAAAAAACAAAGATTCGAGCAATCAATAGACATGACAAATAACCTTCTAGTCCCATCGTCCTTCTTAGGTCTTCACCAAGTCAACGATCTCCAGACTCGAAGGCGAGGCTCGTCAGAATGCAGTAGTCCTGGTGCGGAAGCGAAGGTTTTGGGACTGTGCAACAATAATAATTCATTGCTGAACCACAACAGTGCGTTGTCGTTGGCACCACCGCATAAGCGGTCGATGGACGACGTCCTCAAACGATTAACGTCGAAGATGAATAACAGCACGATCAAGGAAGAGAAGAGGCCTACGCCATCTACGACGCCAGTTAAGCAGAATAAGTAAGTAGCTTTTCTGTCACTTATCCTAAAACAGTTTAAACAGTTAGAAATTTTATATTGTAAAACTTTGTTACGTTAGGTTAGGTTATATGATTGACACTGAAAATCATATTTTACCAAATATTTCTTAATGATGGTAACTTAAAAGATATCGAAAATAAATGTAGAAACAGCAGAATACATATAAGTATCTCTATTTAAGAAAATAATTAAAGCCTATTAGAATTTAAGACATTCTAAAAATATTTTTATAAGCTTTAATATGGTAGCAATAAAAGTGAATTATTATGTCGGATTGTTTTTGATAAATCTTTGAAAACGGTCACTTAATGATACATTATAATGTGTTCCGATTATCTCCGTTGTTATTGGCAGTTTCCTATACGGAGACCTGTCTTATCTCAACCGAGTAACGATTAGAGCGAATACGTTATTGTTAAACATTATTCTATTAAAATGAATTACGTGCTAATTAAGACTAAACTAATTACAATTAGTAAGTACTAAAAGTAATAATATGATGTAAATTCTTTTCACGAAATTTAAATTAGAAAAATGCTTTTCTATTACTTAAACTTTTGTGAATGATATTTAAATTAATACCACTAGACTAATAGGAATTAATTCTTCAATTGCAATTTATTCAAGGTAGACACAATTATACTGCTAAAATAGAAACAGATTAGTTAACAATATACGCCAATATCGAACCACTCCTTTTAAACCAGCAAACCAGCACAAACGTAGCTTAACAATTTTTTGCGTTTTTAGATATAATTGGCAGCGGTGTGCCTCCTGAGGACTCCTGAGTCGAACCATAAAAAGTTATCTATCGTCAAACCATTATTGTCCCACTGCTGGGCATGGGTCTTCTCTGAGAATTTGTAGGTTTCACACTCCTTTAAGAATCATTTTTTTTAGAGAAATGTCAAGTGTGCAAGTTTTGACACGATATTTTCCTTCACCGTAAAGCAGTGATAATTAATTTCTGATACGCACATCATTTTAGATGAATCAATGATACATGCCTGGGATTCAACCATTAGGCATCACTGCTCAAAGAATCATGTCCATCTTTAAATCACCTGCTTCTGTGCATATTCACAGCACCACATTCACAATTTGATCGTTGCTAGTAAAGTTGCTGCTTACAAACATAACATTCGCGAAGTCATCGTTTCTCATTCATAGTTTATCGCCGTCTATCCGACTAGACCGTATATTTCATTAATCGCTTGTTTTGTTCCATAGTGTTATTAAAACGATACGGAAATCATTATTTCAGCTCCAGTTATTACGACCCTCATTAATGATAAATCAGTCTATTTTGTTATAGTTATGCGTGACAAAGTATCCCTGTTGAAAGTTATAAAGGTGATTTATTTAAATTGTAGTGAAATTAAATCAACTTTTCCAGTTATTTTGTTGAATACCACGTAATATTAATGTAATTTATTTAATTATCATATTATTTTGTAATTACTTTCGCAGTTCATGATTACATTGTATTTTTTGGAAACGAATTGGAAAACGAGCATACAATCGAGCAAACGATTATGTATCTACGGTCTCTTATGGGCATTTCTAAAAACAGATAAAATTGGAACCAACTTAAGTGTAGCCACAGATGCATTGCTACTATGAGTCAATTGAAATGTCTTGTATAAGTCTCCTGCTTTTCACACCATTATTCCAGAAAAAGGCAGCTCCTAACACCGCTATTGAAAGAAATAGATTACGTATTGTCTCCGTTATCAAACCAAAATTGACTCGTCAGCTTTTTTTACAAGATTAAAGTGGCAAACGAACATGTAGTTCTCCTGATGATAAGGCGCCACTACTGTCCATGATCATCTGTAACCGTCTCCATTTAGAAGAGAGGTTGTTTGGAAACTGATCATAGATGCGTTAGGTCATCCGGCTAATTTTGACATCGTGTCTTTCGTAATTTCGATTGAAGTATATGCGCTATTTGTTTAACATATACTTAATCAGTTAAGTTTAAATCCAACTGGACCCGTGGCGGTCCTCCTCAGTTCGGTTTGCACGTTCGATTCTGACACGGACGTGCAAGTTGTGGAACGAACTTCCTCCTGAGGTATTCCCGAAGCACTATGACATGGAGTTCTTTAAAAAAGGTACGAAAATAGCTCTCCTTCAAATCCACCCCGGGCGTTGCAAATGTCCAAAGGCGACGGTGACTACTTTTCATTAGGTAGCCCATATGCATATAAAGAAATGTTATTTACCTAAGATGGTCGCCTCAAATGTAGATAATCCGACGTATTTTGACATCGTTTCATTTATTTTAATTTCGATTCGCTTTTTAACTAACATACCATTAAACGCTACATTTGTTAACTACATACAGAAGTACTATCTATGGTGTAGGTCGTTCCAGTGGATTTAATTGGCCGTATTATGGATCATTAACGACAATGTATAAGAAGACCACCGCGGTTCAGCATAAACGCGTTAAATGTCATTTAACTAGGGTTTAAAGATTAGTTACCCGGAGGTTTGCTTTTACGTGAAATCATTAAGTTTAGATAGCATTCTAGACATTTCATGCCGCTTAAATTATTAATTTAAGATACGTAAGTACTTAGCTATTTTTTGGAATAATGATGGAAAAAACTAAGCAGTGATGCCTAATGGTTAAAACTCAGCCTCTCAATCGAGGGTCCGAGGTTCGAATCCCAAGGCACCAATGATTTTTATAAAATTATGTACGTATTCGAATTTGATTACCACTGCTTTACGCTGAAGAAAAACATCGTAAGGAAACCTGCACGTCTGAGTTCTCTAAAAAAAGGGTTATTAAAGGTGTATGAAGTCTACCAATACGCAGTTGGCCAGCGTGGTGAACTATGGCCTAAAACTCTCTCATACCAAGAGAAGACCTGTGCCCAGCACTGGGACAATAATGGGTTGACGATGAAAATAAAATAATGAAATTAACAGACTCCTAATGCATAATAAATTAATAAAATAAAATAAATTAATAGACTCCTAATGTGTAATTTGTATGCTAGGAAACTATGACTTCATTTGACGAGATTTACTACATCAGTCTGACATGCACTGGATTCCCGGTTCGATTCTCGACCAGATAGATATCTGACTGATGAACTAAGATTATCGTTCTGGGTCTTGGCGTTGTTCTATTCATATTTTGCTTTTCCATGGCACCTATGACATCTTAAAAATATATAAATAATAATACATTTTATATATGTTTTAACAATTTCAATCATATTTTTAAAACTCACAAAAATAACATTAAATCGGTTGAGCGGTTTCAATTATTAGCAATTTACAAACAACACAGTAGCACGTGTTTTATATGTTTACATATTAAAAATAATTAAAAAACGAAGTAGATAAAAAATTATTGGGATTTCCAGCAATAATAACCATTTCCCTCTAGTGTATAATCACCCTAACTAAAGCTCCAACGCAACTTCATCGCCTTAACCATAAAGGTCGAAAGTTTATTAAAGGATAAATTATATTTAATTGTGTATAGAACATTTGTTTTATGCGGCACTTACATTAATAGTATTGTACTTAAAACTACCTGCTAACGGTTTAGAACTATTTTACTAAGTAATAGTGGGGTTTATTACATAAATGGGAGTTAATTTTTAGTGTTACGACCCCATTTGTGGTTATTGCTCCGGTACTTACATGTGTTATGGTGAACATGAATTTCATAAGGCGGTTTTACATAGGGAATTATAAATGAAAAGTGCTTTTTCAGTCTAATATTTTGATAAGTGAAGTTGATTAGGCGAATGGTAATGTGTGATAAGTGGCTATAGGTATTTAGAATTTGATTGGTTTTAGTTTGTAAGCCTCTGATAAGTTTAATTGTAAGTCTTTGATAAATGGCCTTTTTTTCATTTTACTGAGGAGACAATCCGGCCGTATATGGGGCAAAGGAATAAAGGTAATTTTATAAGTCACTTTATCCGATTATCGGAAAGGTTTTGAAATATATATCTAAATCCAAAGTATGCTTTATTATAAGCTTAATTATAAAATCCGCTAATTTTCAGACTATCTTTCGTTTACCGAATTCTATAAAAAACATGTATTAACTTATAATCAACCAATAAACAAAATACATTCTTTGTAGAAAAACGTCAAAAGATAAAACTCGAATGAACCCGTACGATAAAGCTAGTATCGCAGTAAATATTTAATCGTTTTAACACGTGAATCTATTCATCCTCACTTTCATTCTTCGACCTCTATTTCCTAACAATACGTTGCCATACACCACATACTATAAGCAATTAACATGCATGTGGAGACAATTGTCAGACAACAACAGAAAATATGAGCTTGAAGTAATATTCAGTAATTTACGGACAAACATGTTAGTGCTCTTTTATTGTTAGACACATTGAGTTTTATCGCTTCATTGTTCAGAAAATTAGCCTCAAGGCCGCAGTGGTTTGTTATTTACATATTGAACACATACATAGTTTTGGTCTTTGAACTTTTGTGTTGGTTTTCATTGAAAGTTTTAGTTTCTGCATCTTTTTAATAATACCGAAGTAATTATTGCAACAATACAGGTCTGTGAGAACGTTTATGCATCGAAGCATATAATGATCAATTTGCGTATCAAATTATTGTTAGCTACCTACCTATTATTGTTAGCCGAGTAACTTAATCTACATACTATTCAACTGCAATACGTCCACCAGTCTATCAAGATCCCTGTCTTAAGATCATTTCATACAAACGTTCATTAACCAAAAGGACCGTGGCCATTATCGGAGGTCTATTACTTTGGGTGCAATTCACAATAAAATTAGATGGAGATAAATTTAATAATAGGTGATAAATAAGGTTAAGGCGGTGTCAAGCGCGAACTGTCAATATTTGTATTTACTTCCACTGGTATCTTTATTGGTATCTGCATAATTAATAGTCTAGATAATAATGATTGTTGTCGCGGATGTGATAGTTACTAAGGATTACATTGTTTTGATCTAATTATTCCGCTTGGTTTATATATAGTTTGACATTCATATGATGATGTTAATACGATAATCCCTATATATACCTGTACCTTTTTTCATCGCTGTACTTTCGTCAGTAGGTTTGAAAAATATTAGTGTAGGATTTGTATTACGCGATAGTTGGTAGGTTTTATCGTTACCAGTACTAGTATCAGTATCATTATTTTTATCTGCTGTCACTATTTGTAAAGAACATGTTTATTCAAAAATAGATGAGCCCACTATTTCGACTGCGTTTTTTTTTTCACATGCATAACTCTAAATTATAACAACCTTGGTAACGTAGATAGATTTTAATGAAGAACAAAATAAAGTTACAATAAGATATATGCAACCTTTAAATGAAGTTGACAAGTTTATAATTATTTGAATCCAAACACAAACAAACAGATGGATAACCGCTTATAAATTATCGACTTTTTTAATATTTTTGGTTTTCACACTTTAATTTGTAATCCACGTTTGTTTGAATACTATGAAAGACACATGCAACAAGCAGATTTGCTTTTCCTATAGATTATTAAGAATTTGTAATATATTAATACGAATCGATTATTTACTGGTTTGACCTACAAATATACAAATAACCCATACATTATGGAACAATACAATACATTACAATATATTCGCTTTGACTTAAAATGACTTTGCTCTATTGCACTACTATCGACTTAGACAATGCCAGAACAACAGACATTATGTGTAACATTTCGGTACTAAGACGAATGGCGGCCATTGTCGGCCACTAATTAAACGCCATGTTAATCGCCCTCAGATTAAGACGCGCGTACGTAATGCCCGCAATCTGTCTACGTTATGGCTGTTGTGAGCGGTTCAAATGGTGGATGGTGCAAATCACGAGCGATGTAGTAAGTACGAGCGAGGGTAATGTGGATAGAAATTGTTGTGGGTGTAAGAGTTATGTTCGCATTTTTTTATGTTTCTATAACAATATTGATGTTTATAGTCCTAAAATATAACAATAAGGCAAAGTTATATATATTAGATGAATGAATATAAAAAATAATAAATATTAGATATCATGTGCTTTTACTTACAAAAAATTATAAATTAAACAACGTACAACTACTAAAACTTAACATAAATGGTCATTGAACTTTTTTTCACGAATAAGCAATGAATAAATCGCTGCATCTTTACATTTGCACCACACATCAGAACCAAAACGTTAACAATGGCCAAAGAGTAATTTGTACGATGATATATATCTATATTTTGAAAGCACATTGTAGGTACCGCACTATAAAGGCAGGCAACATTAGTTAATGTGAATAACTTATTTACGATTGTTCTGACTGATGGTTGACCTGGGGCGGTGTTTTATTTGTATCCGAAATTAAGTTTAAAAGATAATGTATCTTTCGTATGGTTTTATTTTATCGTAAGCTAATTTAAAAGCGGGTTTAATGGTTTAATGGGATCGATGTACGGTGAAAAAACAGCAAGTGTTAAGATTTTAGCATTATCCAGATACAACGATTAATCTACTAATGTCATATCTATTAAAAATTATACGATTATGCCTAAAGGAATGAACAGGAAGTAGTAAAATGTTAGAACTAATAGTTACAATTCGAAGGTAGAAGAATCACTATGACACCTTTTCTGCAACCAAATGATGATCAAGAAATTGCAAGGTAATTTTGTAAGTCTTCAATAGTTCCTCATATTATAAATTTCTACAAGAATATATGAATAAGAGTTACGCTTTCTGTACGATCCATACCCTAAGGTTCTCAATTATGTTGACCGTAACGCACACAAAGATGATTACAGAAAAACCCAGACAAATATATTAAAACTTGATAAATTATACTATTTCTTTTATCAGTCGATTATAACTATAATTGATACATAATATATTTGATTTAAAGTTTGTGAAGTCGATGTGTTTGTTAATGACTCCTTGACGCAATACTTTACGTTCGGATTTTACTGAAATTTAGCCTACATGTAGATTATATGCTGGAATAAAAAGGGTAAACATGATAAATGTGACCAAAACGGGCAAATTGCGGGAAAATTCTAGTCACTATTTAGGGATATTGTAAACCTATGGCATAAAAACAATGTCCTATAATGGTTTCCGTTGCGTACCTAAGCGAGGTTCGCAACGAAAACCATTATTGGATCAACAGTACTTATTCCATTTGAATAAAATAACGAAATCCCCATCACAAGTTCCAACGAAACATTTTAAAAGTGTTCTCGTGGAGTGATTATCGTTAGCGTAGACATAATATCATTCAGTTAAAAATATCTTGATGGTACTCAGAGCTGTCGGTGGCAGAGTTTATTCAAATGACGGTAGTTTCAACATAAACAGTTAATATTTTCAGTTCGATATTCGTGTCAGGGTTGTAAGCTACCTAATTAACATTTTGCAAGTTGAAATGGGTTTACCAAATAGATGAACGAACGTTTGTTTGAGGTGTTTTCTTTTTAGGCGAATTGCACTATGTTTTTTAGTGCTTTTTATATCGATCGCATGGAGGAGTTTGTGAAAAATTAATTTTGGTTGCAAATCAATTAAGATGTGATGCTCGTTTAGTTCAATAAATGCAAATAAAGAATGCGCCTATAAAATTAAATAATTATATGTATCTTTGCTTTAATTTACTTCTCCAGCACAAGTAAATTATAGTTATATTTAAATGCTACGACGAAAATTCAATAGAATATATCATTTAAAGACACATTAAGATGTGACATCAGACAATTATGCGATACTTATAGAGCCTACTGCGTACGACTGGTCTACATTGTATGTAATTGTTATGTCTATATAATTATGTTCATAGTGTACAATAAATAATATTATATTTTATTCAATATTCAATTCTTTTATAAGTTGGTAAATAATATACCCGATGTTTATAAAAAATAATATGTTTAAAAAAGACGCCTAAAAAAACCTGCACGCCTAAAAAAGTTCTCGATGTGTGTGAAGTACCCAGTCGCATTTGATCAGCTCGGTGAACAATGACCTAAATCCTTTCACCCTGAGAGGAGAACCTTGCCCAGCAGTGGGACGATAACAGATTACCGAAAAGGACAACACCGTAAAAGGTCAAATCGACGCATAATTCGAAAAACATTTCTTACTTATTCTATTACTAGAAACGTTCAAATCAAGATGGGCAGGGCCGAATGGCGAACGGATGACAGGGACACGGCACAAACAATCGACAAGGCTCAACACAATATGTCTTTGTGTCCCACAATAACTCTTTATGGCCAACAAAGTGGCATTCTGCAAAGATTTGCCCCACGCGGACAATACGATGCGTTGTTGTAAATTGTCTATTTAAATGGCGGTTTTATGCTCATTGAATATGCTTGAGTGATTGTGTAAGCATTGTTTTAATAGGTGACGTGTGTTCCAACGATTAAGTTGCATTACATCTTACGTATCCTCGCGATATATCGCATGATGAAAATAAGTGTGATGTAATGCAAAAATTCAATTTTGTGCATAACGAAATTGTGTTCGTATTTTTGGGAGTTTATTTAGGCGTCCGTTTAATAAGGGACGTAACATTTACGTTTGATCTTTGCTTGCCCCAGATCGTTTAACTTTTTATCAGATTGAAGTAGGAAACAAGCATGCAGTTCAACTGATGGCAAGTGATTACTGCCACCCATGGACATCTGTGAACAACTCCATATAAAACAGGGGTTTTATATGGAGTTGTTCACAGATGCGTTGCTACTCCCAAAGACGATGATCGCTTCATATTTAAGTAACCACACTCTTCCAAAGAAATGCAAAAACTGCTGACCGCTAGATATAGGTGTGGCGTTGGCACCTCCCCGGTCGAAGTACACTGGTTCTACCACCTGGAAATACCATGGTTTCCTGTCAATACGTGTAGCGAAACGCAAAGGTATTAGACTTTGGAGTGAGTAGGTAATATTTCTATTTGAAATGTATGGACCTAGTTTATACAAAAGGGTTTTTTTTTTTGACAGACCTATGTCTGCCACAATATGACAGAAACTGGTACGTTTTATTGGTATAAAATCAAAAATTACAACATAAATTGGGTTCATAGAATTTCGCATTTTTTCGCATATAGGAAAATAAGGAAGGTAAGAAAAGAAAGAAAACAAAACATAAAACTAAGAAATAGGATATACTGATAAGGCCTTCATTATTTTGCAATTTTATTAACTTAATTGAGTTATAAATTATTTAATAACATCAAATGTCGCTTACAATAGATAGGTATTTGTTTAATCAGCATTTTGTTGCAGAATTAAAAGCAGGTTGTCCGGGTTATCTTTACGCTAATTAAGATCAGCGGTATCTATTGTCATTAGTTACTAGAGTTAATGAGTTCGTTACAATTCTCCTAGGTTCCTTCTCTATTTTATATAACTATCTTTATCTTTAACTAGCTATCTTTTGGGTTATTTGTTAAACTAAAAATACAGTTTTGCTTAAAACATGTTTGATTTGATAAATAATCAGATCGGATTTTGTAATATACGGATTTTTATTACTGATACCTTCGCCTTGAATTTATTTGTTGTCCACAATACCTGTATCTTTCTATGAAAATAATTATCATTTTTTTTGTGCAATGTAAGTTTTGACTATTTTTTCCATATTAAAAAAACACTTACATGATTGGTATACTTCATATAATGTCTATACATAATTGTAATGTGATGTCCTAACATAACCGTTTTCGGTATGCCCCAGCGTAATAGTTTCCGCAACAATCTAACAAAAATGTTTTTGTACATCAATAATGGAAGGGCTCATGTGAAGACTTAAGGAATTCCACTTTAATTAAAACAATCAATTCTATTGAATGTAATAGTTCTAAAAACATGCCCTAAAATTCACAACTAAGCAAAACACAGAACGAAATGACAAATACGCCAATCTAATGCAAAATCATGTTTAATATAAAAAAAAGTAATTAAACAAGGGATGTCAGCAAAATTACAAAACCAAGTTCCGGCCAAGCATAGACTGCTACAAGTTAATTATGTAAATTTATTACTTAACCTAAAACGTCGTATGATTCACAATTGCTATTAAAGTTATTAATAAGAAACTTCCTTTATATCTCTTAATCTCGATGCGAACTTTCCAGGAAATTGAGAAAATTTATGCTCTTATTAGCACTAAATTTTTTAACTGATTGGTCATATTAATGTAAAGGTCCACAACTATCGCTAGTTTTGTGCCTATGTGTTACATTAATTGGGGTCATTTTTTATTGAAGGTGAATCACCGCCATACCTATTTCTCTTGTAAAGAAGTAAGCGTTGCTGTGTTTTGGTTTGAAAAGACACTTCTAGGAGGTTTGAACTTTGTCCTCACGGAAACCAACGGATCTGTGGTCGATCTTATAGTCGGTTCAGTCAGGACCATACTTTATGCTATTAGCGATAAGACATACAGGATACCCAATGGAAAGACTTATTACCAGGTAGAACAAGTATGATTCAACCGGAGAGGTACCACCGCCACACCCGTTTCTAGCGTGAAGCAGTTCTTGCACTTCGGTGGAAGGATGAGTTTGTGGGCTCACTTTCAAACGAGGCGACCATCTTGCTTCTCGGGAGTGGTAACGCATTAGTAATTTACCTTAGATACAAGTATAAACGTCTATTTCATGTAAAGTTCTGTACAAATATCCATGGGCGGCAGTGACCACTTCACACCAAGTGGATTTCATGCTCGATGACTTCATTTTAAAAGTCACTATTACATATAGACATTTACAACATAAGAGGAGGTACTGTGTCACGAGGGTAGTCGGTGTAAATGGCAAGTGCGGTAAAACTACCCACAATATAGTAAGTAAGTTTACATAAGTAAGATTTACAAAAGTAGTAACAAAGTGATAATGTTGTTCATCAAGCACGAAATAACACGACAGTTAACTAAGCACTTACGTAGTCGCTATTGGTACCAAAATTAGGTTCCGGATCGTAAGTAGATACCTATATCCGACATTACCGCGATCAGATGTGACTGCGTTACAAATTATGCCCATTGCATCGGCGTTACGTTGCAAAAGCTACTTTGTCGTTTCCCGCCTTCATCATTTGAAATTGGAATGCAGCGTTAAGCGCACTACGGTGATTGGCTCATACAATATTCAGGGCGACCAATCGCAGCGCGGCTGTGTCGCCAGTGCATCAAAAATTCCATCTGAATATACCGCCAGTGTGGCGAGCACTAAAAATGATAATGCCCTAACATGACCATACAATTTGAAATGAAGAATTCATGCAATACTCCGCTTTACATTTGCTATGTATTTTTATTGAACACACAGAATTGAGCAGGTCCGGTCCATTTTATTTATTGAGCCGATATTTGTACGTTTATGGGGCGATTCTACTAAAACGGTTTTTATTATATGTCCAGAACAGTACCCCTTTGAGAGGGTTGCAGTAAAATATCGAAATACGTGGCATTGGCTATTACGTTTGATAAATACGGATATACAGCGAAATAAAAACCTGGATGGACATTACACTGTTAAGTTTATTTAACGCGATGCGGACATCCACAAAACGTTTAATGGTGGGTATATCCTATATCCGTTGGTATTACGTTGAGGACTAACTGTTTGGCAATATCAAAATAACGGGCAAGCTTAAACATAATAAAAAATATATTTTGATATCATTTTTAGGTTATTCTAATGACGTTTATTCGTTTATTATTTACTATTCTTATGTACATGAGCGTGTATGGCCACTTACCAGCAATTCTGCATGCTCGTTTGCTAATTCCATGTTATAAAAAAGACTTGAATCGTATGAGACATACAAAGGTGAATTAATTTGACCTTAATTTAATTTGAATGACTGTTAGTTCCCCTCAGCCGATCGGTCCGCTCAATAAATTGGGTCCCCTTCTTTCCTCAAAAATGTTGAATTTCAAACTATTTGTTTTTTGAGATTCATTTTAAACCTGAGTGTTTTTGATTTAATAATATATATGATAATACCTTCATGAGATATAAAATAGTTTTAATTTTTTCCACATTTTTTTTAAACGTAAAATTGGTGGAATTAAAATAGGCCTTTTGTTGATTTTATCGCAGTATCTAAAGCAGTATATCTTTAACTATCAGTAGTTAGAAATTTGCAACAGCTATTTTTTTGTTTGTCATTTTAATTTGAACTTACCGAGGCAACTATCTTCCTCATCATCCTCAGAAGAAACAACGCATCTATAATTTACTTAACGTAGCTCTATTTTTCATGAAGTTTCTTACAGATGTCCATACACTATCATGTAGGGAGCATATTCATTTGGTACTACGCTAATAAAAATGAATTTAAATAAATTGTTATAAAATTAATCACTTCAAAATGTAGTTCAATATATCAGTATACAGTTTATACCATTTTCATACCATTGATAACTGTAACCGTACTAAAATAACCTCAAATCTCGAAGGACTTAGCGCGGCCTTTACAAAGTAAAGAAAAGACTTCATACTTTCTTTCTTTTCTTAAAAGTAACCGTGCAGCACTCTGACCTTAACCTGATTTAAAATGCTATCAGTCCCCTGTTCAGTACCGCTCAATAAAAACGCAGCGGCCGGCGGCGACTGCCTTTAAAATAATAATGAGTGCATTGTCGCTTGGCTGTTGTATGGACATGGTTAAAAATTTTATATTATAAAATGAAATTAAAGTGCTTTTTTTAAAATGAAACTTCTTTAGGATTGTTTTGACATGAAACTCGATGAAATGTAAATGTGATATGATAGCAGTTGTCGGCGTTGTAACTAGATGGCGCTGTATCCTTTTCTGAATCACGCTAACGATTTTATTCGTAGCTTCTATATGAACTCGATTTCGGTCTCTGCGAAATAGGATTCTCGAATATGGGCTGTAGTGTCAATCAAATTTTGAAAAAGCTAATGTTTTAAAAAAGTAAGTCGTATCCACAATACACGAACGTACCTGTCGCGAGGGGAGAACAAGACGAATAACCCCAACAAGTTCCGTTGTCTGCGTTAAGGGATTTTTTATTGTTGCCCACAAATTGTGTCGCTGCCAACCCTTACCGCTGCATACTTTATGCCGCCTGTAGGGTTGCTACCTGTTATATTATTTTGAATAAAGTACATACGTACGTACATAAATAGGTCCGTATGTTTTTAATATTTTATTTTTATCTACAGATATGCCTATATAAAAAATGAAATAACTGTTTTTGAAAAAAATCTGGTAAAAGCTGTCATTTTCTAATCGTTTCTATTGGGCATTATATAGCATAGCATTAACTTACACATTATCAAAACAAAAGTTTGTATTTTAGGTACTGATAAATTTTACACTATTATCTAATACCTTTGTTACTTTTGAACATTAGCTGTATAGTACAACAAATTGTTAGTTAACCTAACCCTATATAACCGTACTATCACATAACGTCAAATCTCAACATTTAAAAGTTATAAGTTGCACCTACATACTTAAAAGTTCTTAAATCCGTGCAATAAGCTAAAAAATATTTTCTTATATCTAAAATTTAATTAATAATTTAACCGTCGTTGGCAACCCTACGCCGAGATGATGCGTGTTGACTTACGAGCCCTTTATAGTGTTCTGTTACGTTCTCGCGGTCTTTTATTGTGCTTTACCCGACTACTGGGTGTTTTATGAACAACGGAGTTTGTTTTAAACTTAGCGTCATTGGTAGCGGGTTACTTTGGATTTTTTTAGCATTATTTTCTGTTTTAGCTTGATTGGAATAGGAGACGAGTTATATCTGATGGTAAGACTCTGCCGCCTATAGACATCTGTGAGCGAGGTCATATAGAACAGGAGTTCTACCTGAAAGCGATCATTCTCTCACCTTTTTTTTATTCAGCGATGCCATTAGGTTTCTTGTGTAGCATATGAGTGTTCATCTATCCGTCCATCAGCCTTTCGAGGTCCACTGCTGGACATAGCCTACCCTAAACGGGGCCACTACAACCGGTCCTGTGCCTTCTGAAACCAACGGATTCCCGCTGTCTTCTTCAGCTCATCGATCCACCTGGTCGGTAGCGACCTGTCTCTTCTTTTGCTTAATCCGTTAAATGTGTGTCGCGACGGTAAAAATATTTTGTTATTTGGAGTTTACTCCTTAAGAATCGGTTTTTTGATATAAGGCGCCCGGTATGAGAAAAATATGAGGAGTAAAAAAATCAACTGAACGAATGACCTCGTTAAGTTTTTGGTGTGAGCAGTGCAGCTCGATAGTGGGTAGTGTGTCCACTCTTACTGATGACAAAACAACTTATAGTGGGGTACACTCTACGCACGATCTGGCTGCACTGGTTGTGAGTGTATTAAGACGTGTATAGAGTATG